>ML432154.1:104874-218990 GCA_005239525.1 Nicotiana knightiana | reverse complement strand
TACACTATGCGATCGCGGTTATACCTATGCGATCGCATAGAACAAAAACCTGGACACCAGATATTGCTAAACCACCAGTTATTTTCAAGAGTAAAACACCCCGTGACCTATCCGAAACTCACCCGAGCCCTCGGAGCTCCAAACAAATCATGCACGCAAGTCTAAAAATATCATACAGACTTGCTCGTGCGATAAAATCACGCAAATAACATGTAAATCTATGAATTAAACCTCAAAACTCATCATTTTCAACAAAAAACTCTTAAAGTTCATAATTTCTCAACCGGATGTCCGAATCACGCCAAACGAACTCCGTTTTTCACCAAATTTCACAGTTAACCTCTAACTATCATAAAAAAGTTATTCCGGGCTCCGGAACCAAAATACGGACCCGATACCAATAATTTTTAGCATTATTCATTTTCTTTAATTCATGAATGTTTCAGCAAAATAATTTCTTTCAAAAATTGATTTCTAAGACTTGGGACCTCGACATTCGTTTCCAGGCATACGTCCGAATCCCATATTTTACTGCGGACCTCCCGGGATCGTCGGAACACGAATCCGGGTCCGTTTACTCAAAATGTTGACCAAAGTCAACTTTTATCAAATTTAAATTTTAAAAATCACTATTTCTCATATTTTCACATAAAAGATTTCCGGTTTCACGCCCAGACTGCGCATGCAAATCGACGTATTTAATTTAGTCTTTTTATGATTATTTAGTATGGAACGAAGTCTAATTTTATAAAATGACCCCTTGGGTCATCGCACATTAAAACGCCAAAACACGTGGAACAATCACGACAAAACGATGACTATTGTTCATTAGGTCACTTTTGATGGGCCCGCAAAATACTAGGAGATTCGGGACCTGGTCGCTCGAATTCATGTAGATGACGTTAGACTACAGCACACGAAATCTAGGAATCGTCCTGTTCATATTTTATGGCCCTAAAACGCCAAATAATAAGGAACGGTCATGGCGAAGAGATTACTATTGTTAGGGCATTTTTTATAGTCCCACAAAATTTTAGGAGATTCGGGGCCAGTCGCTTGAATCCATGCGGATGATGTGGACTACACCACACAAAAATCTAGGAATCGTCCTGAATTCCTGTTTTATGCCCCTAAAATATTAAAAAGCAAGGAACATTCATGGAGAAGCGATGGCTCTTCTTCATTAGGTCATATTTTATGGGCCCACAAAATTTTAGGAGATTTAGGGCCAATAGCCTCAATTCATGCAGATGGCGTAACACGTAAAAATCTAGAAATCGTCCTAAATTCCTATTTCATGGCCCTAAAACGACAAAAAATAAGAAATGGTCATGGCGAAGCGATGACTATTGCTTATCAGATCATTTTTGATGGGTCCTCGAAATAGTAGGAGATTCAGGGTCAGTCACCCGAATTCTAATAAGCTAAAAAAATGATGAACGGTAATGGTGAAGTGATGACTATTGTTCGTAAGGTAGATGTGCCTGCAAACTTTTAGGAGAGTCGGGGCCATTCAACCGAATTCATGCAGATGGCGTGGACTATAGGACACGAAAATTTATGAATCGTCCCGAATTCTTGTTTTATGGCCCTAAACGCAAAAACTGCCTTTGGTGATGTCCTTGCAAATTTGATATATGCTAGTTTTTTGCATATTTCAAAAAGAAATAAAAAGGGCAATCTGGTGCACAAGTTATTCCGCGTTCACACAAGTACGAGGAAGACAACCTACCCTAATTTTTGTATGATGTAGACATATTACCCTAATACAACTATTAATGGTTGCTCCTACGACTCGAACCTGTAACCTAAACGTCACACGGGGACAACTTTATTATTGCTCCAATAAAAGATCTCTATTTTTCAACTTTTTTTTTACCACTCATTTTCAATCATTGACTTCTTATTTTGTCACAAAGGTTTATTGACATTTTACCTATGGAGTTTATTGGGTCTGTTCGACCCGTCTCTTCTGACATTTTACCTATGTGTATCTTATGTCCTCGGGTAAAAATGGCGGCATCGTTGAGATGGGTACTACAGCTACACAAGGACGTACCTAAAGCAGCAAGATTTTACTCAGAAGGCTTAGATTTCACCATTAACGTCTGTACTCATAGATGGGCCGAGCTCCAATCTGGGCCCCTCAAACTTGCTCTCATGCATTCACCCAGGTCTTTTATCTGTATCTCCTTTTTTTCCAATTTTCTTGAACACCCATCTGACCAAACAGTTGAATGTTGATCGATTTGTGTTAAAGTTCACATTTTTGGATTCTGGGGTTGGGTAGTTTAGTGCGGTTATATTTGAAATTTTAGTGGTTTTTGAGAATTTCTATATTGTTTTCATTTTCTAGGATAGCCATGTAATCAGATAGTTGATATTTGATCAATTTATGTTAAAGTTCACATTTTTGGGTTCTGGGTTGGGTAGTTTAGTACGATTATATTTGCAATTTAGTGGTTTTTGAGAGTTTCTGTATTTTTTTTATTTTCTTGAACACCCATGTAACCAAACAGTTGATTGTTGATCAAGTTGTGTTAAAGTTCATATTTTTGGGTTCTGGGATTTGAAAGTTAGTTGGTTTTTAAGAATTTCAGGATTTTTTTCCATTGCAGCTGTTTCGCCCCATCCAAAAGGGTAAAACAGAAATAATTTATTCGATTAATCCTCCAAACATTACAGCTGATGATTATGATCTTGTAGAACCAACTGCAAGAGATCGATTGGTTGATGGTTCAGAATAACTAGTTCCGGCATAAAATAATAAATTGTTTAATTGGCTGCATAAACAGAAAATAATTGCCGCATAACTAATGCAGCGTTTGGTTTGACGATGTTTAAGGAAATTACATACAGTGCTTCAATTCAATTTTTTTTTACCTAATGTGCTAGTAATTTTGCTAGGGGCATGTCTTCTTAGATCATTGGTTAATATGCTTCAAGAAAAAAAAGAATTATATCTTTAGTTAGACTTAATTGGATAGAAAATCTTCTGTTTTTACATCATAGTGAGTTAAATATTTGCTATGTTAGCTTTTGATCAAGGAATAACATATGACCAATTCTGATAGGAAATTTGGTTTGTGAGAAGGAATACATAAAATCAACTCTTATTTGACTAGGCATTGTATATTAATGATATCAAGATTGGCTTCCAATCATTTCTTTTAATGATGTCTAGGCTACTCGGTGAATCTGCTTTGATAGAGCATAAGGCCAGTTCAGTGCGTATTAGGATGATTTGCCATTTGATAGAGTTTGTAATTGTCAAGAAATTTCTGCGTCATTTTTACAGTCCTGGATATGCCTTCAGCTTCGTTAAGAGATCTGTTTAGTTTGTATTTGAATATAGTGTAGCGTAGTTTGATATCATTTGCTTACTGTACCCTGTGGCTTGTATTTAGCTGCATTTTAAGTCATTGCTCCTCTATACAATCATCTGTCTCTTAATATGATCTCAGGAGCCGAGAATGTGTGTGATGACCCTACTGTCAAAACTTCAATAAGTAGCCGATTCACAATGTTGCGTGCAATTGTTCAAGTTTTAGTCTGCAGCTCAAACTGGCACATTAACTATGACAATTGTCTGTCTTTGCTTACTGATTAAATTTAGTTTGTATCAATTGGTCACTTATTTCTGTTTGTGATTCTGATTTTTTTGTTATTGAAGATGATACAACTGGTTAGCTTCAAACTTTAGTTTTACAGTGACGTTGTTGTGCAGAAGGGATACTCATCCCTCCTGTCCTTTACAGTTGCTGATATAAATAACTCAAGTGACTAAGCTATTGGCTTTAGGTGCTGAGTTGGATGGCCCCATCAAATACGAAATCCATGGAAAGGTAACTAAGGTTACTCTTCTACTCTTATCGTCGCTTTTAGTCATTAGTATCATCGTTATTGTACTAATATTATTACTGAATAATCTGAACTAGTTGTCCTATTTGCTAGCTGTGCTATTCTCTTTCACCGCTGACATTCTTTTTCTTTCCCATGTTATAAAGTTGTGTAATTGCTATTTGGATTGGTTCATATCTATGTGGTTTGCTTATTGTTGTTAACCGGCTATCTATTACTGGTTTACGCTTGCTGTCTACATATAGATTCGGAATTTTGTGCTGCAATCAGCATTAGTTTTCCACCATCATTCACAGACCATACATGGCTCTTGAAGGTTGCTGCATTGAGGTGTGTGGATGGGCATATGCTGGGTCTTTATGAGCCGTCCTAAGACTTACAAGAGACAACTACTTGTAGGTACAGTAAATGAAATCTCGACTTTCTGTTACAAGGGAAATTGGACAAATTTTGCAGTTGGGTATTGTTGAAAGAGAGATTTCACTCTTGTTCATGGAGGTGAAGCACAACAAGAGAGAGGAGATAAGTCATTACAGTACCAATTGTTTACAGCAAGAGACAAGCCATTACAATAGTTGAGTTCCTACTGTATTTGTTTTGAGGATCCATTCTGTTTAACTGAACTAACCTACTAGTAGCTTTCTCGGAGCCTGTATTCGAGCATTGCAAATCATTGTTATAGAATGAAATCTCTATGAAAAGGATGTACAGTTAGACCTACGGGTGGGCATTCGGTACTTCGGTTCGCTATTAAGAATTTTGGTTCGGTATTCGGTTTATCAATTGTGTATACCAAATACCGTACCAAAGTAATTTCTTATTTTGGTTCATTACGGTTTCGGTTTGATACATATTCATGTGTCACGTACTGCTAAGTGGTAAGAGCAGAAACAAAATTACAGCGCATTCCTAATTTAGGAAAATCTTTCCTTTCATTTCTAATGAAATCCAGATTAGGCATCAGCATTCAGCACCACTAATATCTTTCCTTTGGACTGCAAAATGATACTGACTAAATTTAATACTAATATGAAAGGAAGGAAACATTACTGTAGCACGGTGGACCTTTTGGGCAGGGCAGCTGGGCAGGGCTTTTGCATGAAGCTTATGAGCTTGTCCTGAGAATTAGCCAATTAATGGCGGCTCGGCTGAGGTATTGTGACTTGCATTTGAACACTCCTGCATTACTCCATGGCTCATTTTAAGATCATATTATCTGAATATTTGTTGGTATCTTGCTAGATGTAAATTCTGTTATGTTGACCAACTCTTAGGTCATTTTAGTTATAGTTGTTTCAAGCGTAGTGGTCATCCTCATCTTTTAAGCTGAACATGTAATCAACATCCTAATCTTTGTTCTTGCTAAGTCACTGAAAAATTCAAAAATTGCCAGATTTACCGTTGGTCATTCAAAAATAGCCACAATTTCAAAAGTAATCGAAATTTAGCCATTTTTTATGTAAAGATAAATCTGAAAGAAAACACTATTCAAAATCCGGAAAATACTCGAGCACAAGTATACTGAAACTCCAGTATATACTGGACTTTCACCATAATATACTGGAGTTCCGGTATAATATATCGGTCCAACATAATATGCTGGAAGTTCATACACAGGTGCTCCAATCTCCAGTATATTATGCTGGAACTTTTCGCGTGTTGGAGTTCCAATATAATATGCTGGAAGTTCATACACAGGTGCTCCAATCTCCAGTATATTATGCTGGAACTTTTCGCGTGTTGGAGTTCCAATATAATATGCTGGAAGTTCATACATAGGTGCGTCAATCTCCAGTATATTATGCTGGAACTTTCCGTATTGCAGCAAAATAGTTGCTATTTTTCAATTACTTTGCAAATGCTGGCTATTTTTGAATGACCAGTCCGAAAACTAACTAGTCCGTGCTATCTTTACAAAAAAAAGTTTACTCCTATCGTATCACATCCCGGGCCGGCTTTTGGGTAAAGCCACTGAAGCCCAAGCTTTAGGCCCCCAACTTTAGAGGCCCCACTTTTTACCCTATAATTTTTTTTAAATTAAGTATTTTTACTTTTATTACATATCTTCGTAAAAACTGAAAAGAAAAAATATCTATGTGCAAAATTTATGAAAGGAGTCAAGTGATATGTGTTTTCCTCATTAAATATTATGTAAACCTTCCCACTTTCTTTTTAGGTTTTTCCAATGTTCAATTTTTTTAAAAATGTTTTTTAGTTCTTACAAAACGTTACTACTATTATTTATTTTTTTGTGCCTCCAAGAGATCCTATTGTTCTGGATTTTTCGTCTATCAAGCTAAAGCCTATGAGAAGTATATTGTAAAAGCAATAAATTATTTATTTTCACATCAAGTTAATGAATCGGGTTCTTCTATTCCAACTTTTTAGTATTAGTTTTCATCTAACATTTATTTTTCTTAATATTTCAATATGCATGCATATATTATCCTTTTAGTATTTATCAATATTTAAATATGTCAAATAGAAAGTATGAATCCGGTTCTTCAAAACTTAACGAAAAAAAAAGTTGAATCATTGATACAATACCAAAAAAGAAGAGATGATAGTACTCTAGTCAATATACTCAATCATATAAAATGACTTGATTTTCTTTTTCAAATGCTTATACCGCTTATAGAATAATAATACCAGTTCCTGTAACAATTGCCTCTGGCCACCCTCGACCATAACCTAGAAACTTGGAAGAAGTTTTTAAAAACTAAAAATTCATAAAATCTTACTTAAAATTAATTGTGGCGCAAAAAAGATTGAATGAATTATCTATATTACCGATTTTCGCTTTAAACTTCCAATAGGGTTGAGCCGCCCCTAATCACATCTTGCAGCGTAATTGTAGATTTGAAAAGACAAAGTTATCAAAATTTAGCTCTAAAAGTAGTTCGATTGTTGCTTTCTTAATTCTTAAACTCTTTCTCATAGTTCCCATTATGGGTACCGCCGTCCTAGATTATGGAAAACATATTAATGGGTCTCGAAGATTCTAGCACCTAATGCTTGCCATTAGTGGGATATATCCCACCATTGTTCCAAACGGCCCCTCAAGAATGGGATGGGATATGGATAGCAAATCCCACGATTTTAGTGTAAAATTTATCTTCGGATTAGCCAATATCTCCAATTAAATATGGGATAAATACAATTTCAAATACTATCTCGAGGTTATTATCATTATCCTATATACCAAACGACCCGTCAGAGTTGTAACGAAATATAGTGTCACAAGATCGTTTCGTCAAGAAGTATATTATATGATCAAACCATTAGCCATATGAAGGTTTAATAAATCTCATAGCCTTTTGTTTCTATCCAAGACATGGACTAAGTATTCTGTCGCCATTTCTTCTCTCCCTTTCCTTTTTCCTCTTGATTGGTGCCAAATGTTGACATCCCACAAGAATAGTATTTTTTGACTACGTTGCAGAGATTAATTGGCAGAATTGAGCAATTGGAGAGCCTAAACGTCATTGAGGATGAGTTCATCGGTCAACACACAAATTCTATCTACAAATTAAATGCTATTATGTTGAATCAGTCGATTTATCATGATTGATTGTTTCATACAATTAGATCAGACAAGCTTAGAGATTTTAAATAATGTTAGTCCCTTCCCTAGAGAAAATTAATAGAAAGATCAAAGATTGACCATCAATGTAAAAATCAAATGAATGAGCCATATAGTAAGCTTCTAGTTCTTTTAATTTTATTTTCTATAATGTTGATCTAAGATAATTTAAATGGGGAATATAGTGTGAGGTTTCATTGGCAGAGACTAATTGGCAGAATTTGCCTTGTTGATATAGATAAGCTAACGGAATAATATGGTTTTTTCCGCTTCCAGTTTAATTCCAAAGCTCACTAGTCTGAATAAATATAATTTGTGCCAAGTGAGTCCACAAAAGAGGTAAATCACTCCCTATTAAATGTTCTCCATTTCGAGGGATTGAACCCGAGAACGCTAGTTAAATTTAGAGGAAGTTCAACTAGTCAATTCAGTTGTGGATATGCAGCTAAGGGTGTTCGTCAATCGGTACGGTATTTAGATATTTCGGTTCGGTATTCGGTTTCTTAAAATATAATGCCAATACCGTACCTAATTAAATTCGATATGGTTCGATTTTTCTCATTTCGATTTCGATTTATTCGTTTTGGTAACTTCGATTTATTTGATTTGAATACTAACTAGTGCATAGAGTCATAAATTATAATATTCTTAATTAAAGTACTCAAAAGTACAAAATTAAAAATATTTGTTGACAAAAATTTTGCCCAAAACTAGCAAATATCAACAGAGAGAGAGAGAGAACTGTATATAAAAGAATAATTTGATCATTAGAAATGTCTTGTTACTTGCTTAGAGTTAATTGATGAACTAGAGAATAAAGGAAAGTAAAATTTCAGATTTTTTTATTTATGTTATAATTAGTAACATGTGTATTGTGTAATATAATATATATTTCAGTACGATATCAGTATTTCAGTAGTTCATTTTAAAATACCAAATACCATACCTAATACTAATATTTTTTTAAACTTAAACCAAATATCATACCGAATACCTAAATATGGAATAACAAATAACAAAATTTTCGATATCAGTATAGTAATTCGGTATTTACCAAATTATGCACGGCCTACATGCAGCTGCGGAGAGCGGAAAATGTGAAGTACAAATGAAGTGAATTTCGGATATCTTTCCTCTAAATTTTATCAAAATCACACTTTCACTAATACCCAACCGTTGTCTCTTTAGTATCTTTCCAATTCCATTCAGACCAATCACAGATGTTTTTGTCGAATGTTTCAGTACATATACACAAGCCTTTGTAAACCTCAACAGAGTTTACCCAATATGAAATGCAATTCAACTGCAAAATATCATTTTCAGAACAGGTCTCACAAGAATCTATTTGAGGCAGAAAAAGAAAAACAAACGGTTCATTCCTCTTCGTATTTTTGTATTTCTCCCAGGCAACAATAGTAGGACAGTGAAAGTAGAAGTAGACATCCTTTCTGTGACAAAGTTCTGAGATATGGCTAATATTCAAAACAGAACATGTGGTACTAAGCTCCAACATCTAACGAAACTGTCAAACGCGGTGTTTCTTTCTGTTCTTATTTACCACTAGACTATATTTCTCTAATGTAACACAGAAGCAACGGGAAAAATAAGCTCTATAAGGAGAAGAAAAAAGGGAAAATGCTGTGACCAAGAAGAAAAGTATGAAGCCAGTTCCCTATAGTGCTTGTTATTCCCTTCATCGCTTCGATGTATCAATCGCCACTTCCGTGTAGCAAATTGGGCAAGCCTAACACATTAATGAATGACTCAGCAATAAAGTACATGTTAAACATTTAAGGAAATTGTTTTTAGAGGGTTCAATTACTTTGTTGATACTTAGCCATCTGCTGCCACAACCAGCATGATAGAGATGTTTGCAGGGAAGAGTGATCTGTCGGTCATTTCGTTTGTACTCCATCTGGCAGATGACACACCTGGAAATAAGAAGGAAAATCTGTTGTGATCAGTGAAAACGCTTTGATACAATACCTTGCCCACAATACTAGGCAAAGATAATCATGATAGACAATAATAACTTTTTTCGGGATATAAGTAATAGATAGTTATGGCAAAGATGACATTTTCATTCAGTTATCTCAGAATATAATTACCTATGGGGAAAATAAACAAACTAAACAAACAAATAAACACACGCACCAACAGACACATATATTAAAATCCACAATATGCAGAATATGACATCTCTCAGAGGAAATCTGGAAAAGAATATGTGCAAGCGAAACATAAAAGGACATGATACCACCCAAGGTAATATAGAATACTGTGGTAAAATATCTATACTTAACTTCAAAAAGATAAAGAGTAGAAATCTATGGACTATTCAGATGAAGAAGATTGTTGATAAACATAAAAGACAAATAGTCACATATAGAAAGGCAACCCACCAGCCTATTATACTTCGAAGAAACATAACAATCAGCACAGAACAAGAAGCATAAAAATAAAATTAATTTGTCAGAGCTATAGGATTATTAGACAATTGTTCATTTTTCCATTAGTTGCCCTTATTTATAGGAAGAGATTCTCGATGGGTTTGTTCTACCTTTCCTTTCTTGATTTCTTTCTTGAGAACAAGCCACACTTAAACTTTGTGATTGGAAGCAAGGAGATTTGATCTTGGGAAAGACCTCTGCTTTGAGTTCCAACAGCCTCCCCCAATTCAAGTAATTCCTGTAATTCAATCCAAATAGAATTAAAACTACAAGTTTATCAAGTCTCCAACATAAAACATTACTTACGGATCATGACTTAAGCAAAAGGAAACAATCATGAAAAGAAAAAATCATTTATTTTCTTTGATGAATATCTGCAGAGAATAATGTGAACACTAGACAGTATGTAATGCAGGTCCATCAGTTACACTACTCATCAGCTATAATATTTCTAATATGATATCTAAATCAATTTGCTTAAATAGTATCATGATCATGACTGTATTGTATACAAAAAAAATGGTTCAATGATGAGAACGACCAGATATGAAAACTTCCACAGGAGCCGTGAGCATCAAAACACTCTTTAGCAAAGAAGAATAAACTCAATAATCTCCTGATTTTCCATAATCCTTCTCTTCTTTTTTTCTCTTTCTACACGTAGTTCATGCAAAAGGATTTTTCAGAAGTTGCAGATCAACTGATGATCTGATGCAGCTGGAAATCTTATCATACACTAGCTCGGGTATTAGTAGGTCACATATTTCCCTTTAAGTTACACAATATTAGTAGGTCTAAGCTTATTCACTCAATTCATGTCTTGAGGGCAGCTCTCAAAACAACTGTTTGCTGGTCATTGGCTGTATGGAGTAATTCATTGTTCATAGGACCTCAAAAGAATTATAAAGATGATCAATTCAACATCGAGAATGAAATTATCAAAATTGTATCAAAATATCAGTTTCATCTTTCATCCGACACGAAGCCACCATTCTCGTCAATGATGCACATCACATGTCTACAACAAAAACAACTAACTCTCGATCCCAAGCTATCTGGGGTCAGCTAGATGAATCCTTACTACCCATTTAGCTCCATCTCGACTCGTAGGTGATAGAGATCCCAGAAAAATATACCATATCTTACAGGGCTCCTCATGGCAATAAACATTTCATATTAACCTGCATAACTTTGACAACTAATTCTCTGCCTCTAATAACCAAGATATTACTAAAAGAACTGTGACATGAGATTCTTGATGTCTCAAATGGATCACAAGATAATGATACTATTTGATGATGCACAAGATAATGAAAATACAAGTCTACTAAGTGGAGATTGCAATTTTACAAATCAAACCTCATAGGTCATGTTGTCAGGGTCGATATTATCTTGCCAAATAACCTGCATTAATTTAAAAAATAGATGAATGAAACAAGTCAGTGATTCTAATCAGGACAACGACCCATGCTTACTTAGCAGCCAGAAACACTTCCTGAAAACATCAGCAGGAATAGAAAATGCAAGACTCCTCTTGTTACTATTACACTTTTTCCTATTCGTTGAAAGAGTAGTTTAAAACTATTTAAAACATCTAGCTGTTATATCATTTGTCTGCTTTGAAATCATTACTGTAGTTACAACAACAACACAGAGAGCAGTTTCGTCGTAGTATACAGATACTATGAATAAGAAAGTAGAGGTTATGGTGGTTATACATCAGATGGACTAATGACCATGGCATGAAAGAGAAAAGAAACATAACTTTGAAATAAAACTTCATACCTCTCTGTCACGAGTATTAATTTGACCCCTAGGACCTGAAAAAGAGCAAAGGGACATGCTTAGTGATAACCTAATGTATCGTAAGAGTAGGAAGCTCTTTATGAATAGGCACAAGCAACAGCAGCAGAAACGACGACAAATGAGACTGCGATACTCAAACGCATAAGTCCAACACTGACATATTCCATACAATTTTTGCTGCGTTCAGATCGACCTGTTTACTTTTTAAACTCTATTCCATCACAAATTTCAGATGTATAATCGATATAGATTGCAGCACAGAATGCATAATAGAGGAATGTACTAAAACATGCTTCTAGACAGCTGGCTTACAGAAGGAAATTATCATTATTAAGTAAAACTATGTTTCTTTAGGTAGTCTGATTTGCAGCTAAACAGTTATAAGCATTACATTGCTTCCTTCTTAAAAAAGCACTAGCCAATTATTTGCTCATTTCATCTTATATGCTCCTTAGGTTACTTTTGCCACACACACAACTTTCAGAAATTGATATATGGAAAACAGAAAGAAACTTGTAAGTTGTAACCAGTTATCATAAAGAAGAAAAAGCCACTGAGCTTTTCTCAATAACATTTATATTGAAGCAGAAAAGCAGAAGGTTTTTGAGACTACAGAAACAGAGGGAAGCAGATGTAGAGAGTGTAACAAAGCAACCTTAGCACCATCACTTTGACTTAGGAATGTCTAATGTACTAATATTTTGTTTATTTCATAAACGAACTCATTTTATCACTCTCTACAGACTTATTAACATGTATTTACATGCAGATCTTCAATTTGATAAAGGATCTGTCCCATCTAGAATGTTGGTAGTGTGACCAGCCATCTATCATCTATACAAAATTGGTACTAAAAGAGATGGTATTCAGAAATGCTGTAGCAGAGGTCTCTTTTACTGAAACAGCAGAAAAACGTCTCAATGCCTTCAGAGGATCAATTTGAGTCAACTACTGCAGACTACAGGCTACCATCAATCTCATATGATGAGCAAGAATCAATCAAAGGAATTACCAGACAAGAGGAATTTGTTTACGGTGTTGGATGCCTTTTTCTAACCCATCCAAGTCAAATTTTGTTGGTTGACTACTGCACTTTGAGTGGGCATTGCGGAAGACTCGTTCAAACATGAGGCTTATAGCTCAATAGCTTTCAAGACAGCAAGATAACCACTGGAAGTTGAGTGCTGTCATTTCACCTTTTAAACCAGATATAACTATTTTTTTTTTTGATAAGGTAACATATTTCTATATATATAAAGTAGAGTACACAAAAATTGTGTAGTCCCCCATAATTACAAGGTGGGATACAGGAGAAAACTCTCCAATCCCTTGTCATCTCACAAGGATTCTAAAACATCAAAATTTGATTCATGATCTTCTAAATACTCTCCTTTACACCAAAAATAGAAAAGAACTAAACACTTCATTTTGATCTTCTAGATATTGCTCGCCTTATCTTCAAAGCATCTTCGATTTCTTTCTTCCCATATTGTCCACCAAATGCAAGCTGAGACAATATTCCATCTCTCTTTATGATTGGATTGGTTCCCTTCTCTATTCCAAGAGGCTAAAACTTCAAATATTTTCGTTGGCATGGCCCACACGATTCCTCTTAAGCTGATGAATATTCTCCATAGTTGTAAGGTGATTCTGCAGTGCAAAAAGAGATGGTTGATTGTCTCTGCCTCCTCCCCACGTAAGTAACATCTGGAACATAGCTGGTAACCTCTTTTGATCAAATTATCCAGAGTTAGAACTGCCTCTTTCGCCAGTAGCCATGCAAAACAAGCAACTTTATAAGGGATTTTAACTTTCCAAATCAACTTCCATGGCCAGCATCCTATCTGATTATTTGAAATGTTGAATTCCTTGTAGGCTTCTTTAACTGAAAACTTTTGTCTCCCATTCCGTTGCCATGTCATACAGTCTTCAGAGATAGATGTTCCTTTGAACTACTCCAGTGTTTTGTAAAATTCTATGAATCTGTCAATCTCCCAATCATTTATCAGTCTTCTAAAAGTCAGGTTCCATCCATGTTCTGTCCAAACCTCACCGACAGTAGCTTCTGTCTGCTGGTTCAGGGTGAAGATGTCTGAGAAGAGGTGTTTCAATGAACCTTGACCTAACCAATTGTCTTCCCAGAAAGATATTTTCATACCATTTTCCACTCTGAAGTTTGACTTGTTTATCAGTTTAGGCCACAGGTTCCTGATAGACTTCCTCTGACCCTATAGGGATTTGTCCTAGGCTTTGTTGTTCATTTTCCTGCCATACCATATTTTTCTCTAGCTACCTCCTTCCATAAGGATTGTTCTTCTAAGGCAAATCTCCATAACCATTTCATCATCAAACTTTGATTCTGTACTCTTAGGTTCTTGATTCCTAACCCCCCTTCCTTCTTGTTGATTGTAAGGGAATTCCATCTGACCAAATGGATTCTCTTTTTATCACTGTTGCCTTCCCACAAGAAATTCCTTCTCAAGGCATCTATTCTGTTCACTATGCTCAATGGTATAGGGAATAAGGACATCATATATGTAGGCAATGCATCAAGAACTAAATTTATCAGAATTAGTCTTCCTCTCATAGAAAAATACTGATTCTTCCGGTTGGCTAGCTTCTTCTCACATTTCTCTAAGACCCCATTCCATATCCCTTTTGTTTTGCTTTTGGAACCCAGTGGCATCCCCAAGTATACCGTGGGCAGAGTCCCAATATTGCCTCCAAGAATGACAGCCAAGTTTTGTAAGTCACTAACCTCATTGACTGGATAAATGAAGCTTTTATGCCAGTTAATGTGTAAGCCAGAAGTAGCTTCAAATAGAATAAATATAACCCTCAACATTTGCAGTTGTTCTCTATCAGCTTCACAGAATACCAGAGTATCATCTGCATATTGTAAGTGGGAGGTCTCCATATTGCTGTCTACCCTAGAATTTACCTTGAAACCCCTTATCCAGTTATTTGATTGGGCAGTCTTCAGCATGTCATTCAAACCTTCCATAGCTATGATAAATAAAAAGGGAGACAATGGATCACCCTGTCCGAGACCCCTCTGAGATAGGAAAAAACCAGCAGGGGACCCATTAATCAGGATTGAAAATCTCACAGTGCTAATGCAGTACTTAATCCAAGCCACCATCTACCACCAAAGCCCATCTTCCTCAAAGTTTCCAATAGAAAGCTCCAATTCAGGTGATCGTAAGCCTTCTCAATATCTAGTTTGCATAGTATACCAGGTTCCTTGCTCAAAATTCTTGAATCAACACATTCATTGGTAATTAAAATGGCATCCATAATTTGTCTGCCCCTAATAAAAGCCATTTGTTGATTATCCACCAATTTGTGTACCACTTTCTTAATCCTCCCTGTCAGCAATTTGGAAATGATTTTGTAGATACTGCCTATCAGACTAATTGGTCTAAAGTCCTTCAATTCTTTAGCTCCCACCTTCTTGGGAATTAATGCAACAAAGGTAGCATTAAAACTTTTCTCAAATATTCCTTGGTCATAGAAGTTCTGTACAACATCTACCACTTCTTTGTTCACCACTTCCCAACATTGACTGAAGAAAGCCATTGAAAAACCATCAGGTCCCGGTGCTTTGTCCCTTGCACATGCCTTTACACTATCCCAAATCTCCTGAACTTCAAACGGACTCTGCAACATTTGATTATCCTCCTGGGTAATCATAGGACAATTCCTAATATTACCCTGTGGCCTCTACTCTTGTTCTTCAGAGTATAGTTTTTGGTAATAAGAGACAATCTCTCTCTTAACATCTTCTTGGTTGTTCACAGGTTCCCCATCTAGTACCAGTTGATCAATGTTATTATATCTCTTGTGTGCATTTGCAGTTCTGTGGAAGAATTTTGTATTTTTATCCCGTTGTTTCAACCATATAGCTCTGGATCTTTGTCTCCAAGCCACCTCCTCACGTTTTGCAAACTCCTCATCATTCAGGGGTCTCTGGTCATGAATCTCCTCTAACTCAGCAAGTTGATTAAGAATATTTGCTTTCTGTAGACCCAAATTTCCTTGTAAAGATTTGCTCCATTCTTTGAGTTTTTCCTTCAGAGCTTTGAGTTTGAAAGCCAAAATAAAATCAGGCCTTCCTTCACATTCAAATGAGCTCCACCAATCTTTGATCTTGTCTTTAAAGCCATCTATTTGTAGCCACCAATTCTCAAACTTGAAGTAGGATTTAACTGGTTCCCAATTGCCACATTGAAGCATCAACGGGGCATGATCTGATGTGGCTCTAAAAAGCATTGCTGCTTGATGTTCCTGAATCCTTCATCCCATTCTTCAGATATTAGAAATCTATCAAGCCTTGCTGCTATAACACTTCTATCCCCTTTTCTCCAAGTGTACTTGCCTCCTGCTAAGCTTAGATCTACCAACTCCATGTCGTCAATAAATTCTGAGAAATCCTCCATGGCTTTAGTCATTCTATTACAATTTTTCTTTTCTGAACGGAACCTCACAGTGTTGAAATCTCCACAAACTACCCATGGCCCATCAAATAATCCCCTAGCCCCTGCCAACTCCCACCACACTTCCCTTTTTATTCTGTCATTAGGTGTATATACGCTAGATAAGTGCCAAACAAACTCCTGAGCCTTACCAGTAAACTTACAGGTAATTGAGTGAGCTCCGGGAGTACTGACTTCCCCATCCCAATATTTGCTGTCCCACAAGATAATAATTCCCCCTCTAGTCCCACTAGCTTCTAATTGTGCAAATTTGGCCCATCTATTATCCCACAACTCTTTTACCATCCCCCTCTAATTTGGACTCCTGGAAACAGATGACATCTGCGTTCCATCTGTGCATCAGACTTCTCACCAAACTCCTCTTCCTTTGTTGATTCAACCCCCTAACATTCCATGAGATAATGTTGACCTTCATTGGTCTTTAATGACAAGACATCCCCCCTTACTTCTAGTTCCATTACTTTTAAAATTACTCCCCAATTCCAGCCCTTTCAACTCCTTGAAACCCTTTCTTTTTGGGGTTTCAATCGACTGTGCTATTGACTTCCCTTTATTTCCTTTCCTTTTACTGTCAATTTTTGTAAAAAGCTCGAGAGCTTCTTTCTCACAGCCATGATAATCCACGCCAAATTCCTTGCTAAGTCTGATGATGTTCCGATGAACCCAAATTGTGGCATCAAATTTTGGATCCTTTTCTTACTCTAAACTCATCAGGTTCTGTTGCCTCTTCAATTGCCCAATTGATAGTTTCCACCATTGCTTCTGCATGCATGTGTATGGCTTCTCCCAGACTTCCTTTCTCTTGTATTAATGACAAAGCTCTGCCCTCTTCGATAACCTCTTGTTGAATTTTCTCCTCATTCCCTTCTTGAGCTTCTCTGTTGTTTTCGTCCACCGGAAACTCTTATGTGTATGCTGTGATTTGTTCTATCAGTGAAGCGCCCCTTACGCTTGCTAATATCTCTTATAAAAAGGGATCCGGCCTGGGCTCTAGTTTATCAGCCCTAAAAGTTTTTTCTATTGGTAAGTATTGGGCCAAAATATCAGGGCCCAAATACCTCATATTGTTAAGTTGGCCCATCTTTAAACCTGGGTTAACAGAAGACCCCTTTTCACGTGAAAGGTCATGTGACTTCAAATGACCTTTTGAACTTCCCACGTGGCCCATCAAATCAGATTTATATTGAGCCCCTCCCCTTGTACTATGGGTGTCCTCTTTTACCCAAAGGTCCGATAGTCTCTCTCTTCCTTCTTCTCCAGTACTGGTACGCACCAACGCTTCACACCAGATCTGAATTTCTGTGACAATACCTTCAAACTCCAACTTCACAACTTTTGGGACTGCTCTTCCATCACCTCTAACCTTCAATCTTGCCCATTTCAAATGATTATATAACTCTATTTCTTCCTCAGTTTGGATCCATCCACCGCAGAAATCCCCAACTTCTTTAAACACCTTTTGAGACCACAAGTGTAGAGGGAGCCCAATCAGTCTGATCCATACCTGGTCAATCTTCTCACTTCTTAGCACCGAACCCGCTGTCGGAGACCACCATTGAAGTTCAAGTTTGTGCTTTTTCCAGCTCCAATCACCTCTCAGAACATGTTCGGCAATGACTTTCGAAGAGAATCCGAAAAGAAATCGATTGTGACCCATCTCATATATGTTGGTACCATGAGCTTGCTTCCAATTGCTGCTCGCCCAGCGGCGTATCTCCGATAGAACAGGGATATCAGGAATGTCTTCTGGGAAGCTACCCACCAAATTTCAGCTTAGAAGGACGTTTTGTGTTGGGTTGGCTTCTCCGGCTATGTGTATTGTATCTCCTTCTGCTTGGACCATGGTTTCATTCATTTCTCTCGAAGACCATTTATGTCTTCTGGTTGTCTCTGAATACAAAAGCTCTTTCTCTGTAATTCTTGAAACATTTATAACTGTTAGAGCATTTATAACTGTTCTGCTGCTTTTGTTATTAATGAACCTTTCGATCTTTAATGCAATATCCATCCATCCAGTATTAAATGCTACCTCAGGTTTAATAATGACTGATCTCCTTCTTCCTTGGACACTGATGATGGTTATGTATCGACCATAATTGTCATAGTTCCTGGCACAAAAAAACTCAGAGAAATGGTCATGAAATCTCCATCTCTTTAGGTGATTGCCCTTGACTTTAGATGCTTCCTTCAATGTCTCGCACAACTGGTTCTTCTGATTAGATTCCTAGCCCGCTCCGTCCATTCATATAACTCGTCGGCTCTGGTCACGCTCCTAATAATCTCATATGACTTAAATCCCACTGAAAAATAAATGATATTGTCCCCCATGACTAATAATGTTAATAATCTAAAACTATTGTTGATAAAACACTGCTTAATTCTGGCCAGTCAAAACGGAATTCCCCCTGAGAAAGTGTTTAGGATGTAAGAGAAAACTGAAAAGGAGTTAGTCTTGGGAAAAGTGCCTGGGAGCATTTCTGTAAGGATTAACTTTTCATTATTAGATATAACTATGAGATGCAAAAGAACAGTAGATTCCTGTCCTTGATGCTCAGAGCTATAGGAGTAAAGGAGGGAAGGTGTAAAGACATAGAATTATGATTTTAAAGGGTTGATCCTAGTATACAAATGGCTGTGAGATTCTGTAATCTCGTGTTTATTAAATAATAAAATTAATATATAAAAAAAAAAAAAAAAAACAGGTAGATGTCTTTACAGTAGGAATGAACTGCACGGGTGCTAACTAATACGGATATTCATGGTGTTTTTTCATCAATTAGCAGTGATTAAAAAAGCGAGTGCTTCCTCGCTTTAAGCGAGAAGCGAAGCGGCGCTTCTGCCATTAAAAGCGACTCCGGTACGAAAAGCGACCGCTTCTCTGTAAAAAGCGAGAAACGGTGAAGCGAGAGAAGCATCCGCTTCTTTGTTTAAAATACCCAAAGCCCTATTTTATTAAAAACTTGGTATTCTAAACAGTCTGGACTTCTTCGACTTCTTCGAGACTTCAACAACAGTGAAAAACTAGGGTTCTTCAAACAACAACAACGATTTCTTCCTCTCTTCTTCATTAACTTCTGATTTCTGAAATAATCTCAAAGCATCAACTAAGGTTGTTCTTCTTCTTATTCAAGAGTACAACAGCAACTTTCAACAGGTATGTTCTGCACTTTTGATTTTCATTCTTCTTCTTCTTTTTTTTATTTTTCTTTTTCTTTCTAAACGTCCAAAAAGCGCCGAAATGCTAGCGAATTTTTTTCAGAAAAATTCTGCCCAATTTTTCCAGTTTCTGCCCAAAATTTCTGCCCAATTATTATATCCTTTATTCTTAGTTCTTTAATTGATGCTACTCTTTAGTTTTTTAATTGAAGTATTGAACATTTGCTTACAATTACATGTGTTGTCTATGCACTATTTATTTTAATTTTTTTTTTAAATTCCGCTTCACTTAAAAAAAGCAAGCGCTTCGCTTCTCGCTTCTCGTGAAATGGGGGTTGTCGCTTTTCTCGCTTCACGCTCTTCACAACACTGTCAGTTAGCATTCAAAAATAAATATTCATGGTAAGTGATCATTAAATCGTTCCCCGTGCATTTTCCTAACAATATTTAGTCATATACACAATGCAATTAGAATAAAGAGAGAAACTGTGAAGATGTTTCCGTACACATAGGATTATGCATTCGTAGCACAACGGCTGTGCTAAAACATTCTCTACTTTTGTTGGGATATCTTCAAAAACTTGTGCATATCAACTGTAGTGGAAAGACAGCGAAAAGGGTACTTACATTCCACAGAATTAGTGTGTGAATTGGAGCCTGAAATTGCTTCTCTATGCACATTTGCAGCTACATTCTGGTCACTGGTGGCGGTTGAAGGGTTCTCTAAATGTCTATCATGCTCCTTGATTCCAGATACATGATCATTAACCACATATTCATGACCATATTCGTAATATGAGAAATTACCTGCTTCAGAGTACCCAAATTTGTAGGGATTGGTACTGATGGATGGGTATAAACTCTCCTGCAAGGATCAGAGAAGTCATATAGCACTGTTATTCAAAATCTTGCTCTACATTTCCATGTGACTGACAGTTTGATATAGACGAAACCAAAGATGCATGAAGAGAATGTACATGTTGCAGTTAAATGATATCCAAAGTTACCTCTAAGTTCCTCATATGCTTAGCAATTAGTAGCAGAGTTCCTAGTTTGCTTGAGCAATTCGAAAGCTAGTGTCCATTAAATGCAGCATAGTTGATAATTATGCAGTTGATACATGTAGTACATGTGTCCTAAGGCATGGTTCTGAATTTGCTCTTTGCACACTACTAGACAAATGTATGCACATAATAGAACAGCACATACTTGATAAACAAATTTCCATTTTCTCACGGTATTTCTTTTTTCATATTCATGAGTACTATTTGTAATATCTGCTAATCCAATCATGATTTACAACATGTCCAGGGTCACAAAGTTAATTCTACTAATTTAAAACTGATCAGTGTTCCAGTTGTACCCGTATTTGTACAGGTTATTTTGCACAATCCTGCATAACAAGGGTCAAAGGCAGAAGTTGGAAATGCAGGATCAGAATGAAAGTAGGCGAATGCACAACAGTGGTGTAGACTGAAAAAAAGATCAATTTCTGTAAAACTACTGAATGTACCTGACCATATGGAGGATCGGCAAATATATAATTTACATGGTCATATGTAACACCTCCAAAAAAATCCATAAAGCTGCCAATTGAATTATAAGGCATAGCAGCGTTCGTGTAATGAATTTCCATTTGCTGATTCCAGTTCATGGTGGATTACAAGTCTGCAACAAATTGGTATATTCTTCGTATCAACTCTTTAAGGTAAAGTAGCTATGAAGACTACAAGATTCCATAAATCATATTTACCACTAATTCTTCAGGAAAACAGAGAGATGAATAATCAACATATGAAACTCAGATTCCAAGATAAGCGATGTGGATCCGCTTCAGATTTGACAATCCTATTAAAACAAAACAATCAGTTTCTTTTAACAAGATCTGTAAAACAAACCAAAAAAAGATTAGAAGACAAAATACATATACTATATCGCTGTAGGTGCAAGAACTGTACAAATACAAAACATTATAGTAATTAAATTTTTAAAGCAGAAAATTACAACTAATGGAAACAGTTATTCTGATCCTTATCTCTTCAAAAACAGTATAAATATTTTCCAGCACTCTCTCAGTAACCAAAATGTATTGTGACAAGTCAACAGTAATTCATTTAAAATTAACAACATAATGACACATTATACTTGAGAAATTCAGCACTAACAGCAAACTGCTCAATATCAAGAAACTTCAAATAAATCAATCAGTCATAATGTAATGCTGCAAAAAACACAAATAATGCACAGTGAAATCTTCTTCTTCTATTTTTTTCGTTGGAACAATTTCCAGCATTTTCTCAGTAGCCAAACAGATCACAACAACAACTCAACTGAAATTACAACCATATTGGCACATTGTACTTTAAAAGATTCGGAGCAAAACCAAATTTCGACTGAATCAAATTTCTTTAAAGTTTGCAAAAGAACATAGAATGCACACGAAAATTTAATTTTTTTCCCTCCTTTTCCTTTTTTAGGGAAGAATTTACAGCATTTTCTCAGCAACCAAATGTATGGCAACAACAGTTCCTAGGCAATTAACACCACGTTTAGCACATTTGCTTGAGAAACTTCCAATAACAACCAAAATTGCTCCATAACCTATTGCTACTAATAATTCCTTGATTTTGCTATATATATAAATATATATTTAAAAAAAAGGCACATTTGGCACATTTCAGTTGAACATTTCGGACAGATCACAACAACAAAAAAACACAATTCGAACGAATATGGCACCGCATTTGCACATTTCAGATGAAACTTTTCGGAGCTCAAAAAATAAAAACCGCAAATGCACAAAAAGAAAATTAAAAAGAGTTCGACGCTTTCCGGTGGAAAGAGTTTCCAGCATTTTCTCAACAACCTAACAGATTGCAACAACAATTCGAACGAAATTAATATCGCATTCGGCACATTTAACTTGAGAAAATTCAGATTAATAACCAAACTGCTCCATAACCTTATCATTAATTCCTTAATTTTGCTTTAAAAAATACAAAATGCACATAAATAAAGGGCACATTTTCTCAGCAACTAAACAGATCACAAAAAACAATTCGAATGAAATCACCACCGCATTTTGCACATTTTCAGTTGAAAAATACATAGCTCACCATGCAACTGAATCAAATCGAAAGGAACCGAATTAAAATGAAAGGAAGACAAAGAGTTGAAGAAAGGAACAATATAGTTTGTGATAATAAATAAAGAGAACCGACATTTGCTTTTCCTTTTTTACGCAGGCGTCAAGCTCCTCATCAAAGTCACTCTCTCTCTTCTTTTTTTGTTTTCGGTTTTGCTCGTCTCTTTTGTATGAAAATGGCATGAGAGAGAGAGAAGAGGAAGACAGCGTTGCAATTGAGTTTTTATTTCACCTTTTCTCTCTCTCGTCAGTTCTATAAAGATGGATATGGAATAAAGTACAACCTTTAAAGCTTAATGTACTATGGCTCCCATTTTTCTCCTTATCTCTTTTTTAGTTTTAAAATTTTAAAATTTTAAAGATAGATGCGTGCTAGTTATGCAAGGACTACTATAGGAAAATTATTTGTATGACTAGCTAGGCACAAATTCATATTTGAAGAGATTTTTATAATTATAAATGTAAATGAGTCGAGAATCACAAGGTCTAAGATTTAGTTCTCAATACTTGGTGATTTTTCCTTGCTTGTTGAGGTCTCAGTGGACAGAGGTACCTGTATGGATGATATAGCTTTTCGACTACAGTTTCAACTGAACTCATAACTTTCGACATGAAGTATAAATTTATGTATAAAAATCTACTAAAATCTCACAAGTATTAGATTTAAAGTCATAATTTTAACAGTATAATGAGTTTGATGTTAATAATCTTAAACGTTGAACCCACTGCATTTAATTTTTGGATCCGCTGTCTGGTTACTTGATACATGTGCTAATAAAAATATTAGGTATATTAGTAGAAATTGATCGAAGTGAGCATAAATTTGTCCAAATATATGGCTATGAAAAATTCTATTAACCTCGTTGGATTTAACTTGTCTATCTTTAGTGAGCCACTACTAAAAGATTAAGTTTTAACGACAGAAATTTTTTTTTAGCTAAACAGAAAAATTCGTCGATAATTTTATTTAGTGACGGATTAGCAACGGATTATCAAGAAATTCTGCTAGCTACAAGCGTTTTAGCGACAGATTAGCTACGACGACGTTCAAAGCTAATTACATTTTTTTTGTAGTGGCGTTTGGACTTAAGAATTGTAAAACTATAATATTATCTTGATGTATGTGAATATCAATCCCATATATGGGATTGACATATGATCCAATTCCATATCCAAAAAAAAAAAGTGAAAAAAATTTTCAAGTGAAAATGATATTTCAAAAATTTGAGTTGTGTTTGGGCATGATTATAATTTTAGGTTGTTTATGAAGTTTTGTGAGTCATCTGAATGAATTTTGAAAAACAGCTTTTTGAAGTTTTTCAAATTTTCGAAAATTTTCAAAATTTATCTTTAAGTAAAAATTGAAAATTTATGGCCAAACTTGATTTAAAAAAAAGTGAAATTTTTTTTGAAAAAAATTGAAAAAATTCTTATGTCCAAACGGTCTTAGTTGGGGGCATTTGCATCTATACCCGCTTTTTGTGTCACGTTTTAACTTGTGCCCGCTTTGCAAAAAAAATTACAAGTGTACCCGATTTTTCGCATAACTTCAGCATACGGGGCTGAAGTAGCAAAGGCAATCACGCAGAACTTCAGCATTCTAGTAGACGGGCCTGAAGTAGCAAGTGTCCTGAACTTAAGCATAGTAGCTGAAGTTTTATTCTCTATTTGCTGAAATTTTTGTTTAACTTGTGCACGTCTTAACGCAAAGCTTTTGTTTGTAATTGCTGAAGTTTTTGTTTTTCTAACTGACGAACTTTAGCTCTAGAGCTGAAGTTTTTGTTTTGTAACTGGAGAACTTCAGCTCTAGAGCTGAAGTTTTTGTTTTTGTAACTGGCGAAGCTCATGTTTTGTAACTGGCGAACTTCAGCTCTAGAGCTGAAGTAGCTGAAGTTTTGTTCTCTATTTGCTGAAGCGTTTGTTTAACTTGTGCACGTCTTAACGCAAAGCTTTTGTTTGTAATTGCTGAAGTTTTTATTTTTGTAACTGGCAAGTTTTTGTTTTGTAAGTTTTTATTTTGTAACTGGCGAACTTCAGCTCTGATAAACATATTTATGGCAATCATCCCATGAACTGGAGTTCCATAGCAGCACAAACAGCAACAGAAGAAACAAGAAGAAGAAGAAGAAGAAGAAGAAGAAGAAGAAGAAATCGAAGGAGGAGGAGAAAGGGGGCTGAAGTTATTTAAAAAGTGGGTACAAGTTAAAAATTAAAAAAAAAATAGGTATAGATTAAATGGGGGCGACTAAATAAGACGCCCCGTGTAATTCTTACTCCTAATTGATGATGCTGATTTGTACGGTAAATGAAGGGTCAAATCCATGCAAAAACTTCACTAGTAGTGCACCTTTTACTTGAAAAAGTCAATCGATAAATGGCTAAAAGGTACTATTACAAGGGAAATAAGACCTGAGTCCACGTGAGAAAGGAAAATTATGGAAACAATTTTGCACCCACGAGGATATAAGAGAATTTTTGTAAATACTTAAGCACGTAGTGATTACGTTAATTAAAATAATTTAACCTTGATAAGTGAAAATTAAAGTAAAAGTATATAAATAACCATGATTAAGTGATTACGTATTTATTAAAAGGCAACCCAATACACAAAGCATCTTAAATTGACGCAGGATCCGTGAAAGGGTCACACCCCAAGGGATAAACCCTAATGCAAGCACTATTGACTACTTCTTGGGGCGAAGCTACAAGTCTTGGAAGGTGGTCAATTGACCATTTTTCGTTGAAAATTACGCTGCATATATTAGGTAATATATTATTTTTAAAGGTATATAAAATATATTGAACACCCTTAATTTGTCAGAGATTTTTTTTTCACTTTTTTCAAGTTTGAACACCTTTGGAGAAATTACTGGCTGCTTCCATGGCTCGAACTCGTGACTTATAGGTCACATAAAAACATCTTTATTGTTGCTCCAAGGGTCCCTTTTAGGGGTGCTTATCGGATGGATCGAGCGGATAATTACTTATAACGGTTCAATTTATCGGTTATCGAATTATAAATGTAGTAATCCGCTAGTCATCCAATAAGACAACTGGCGGATTGGTATCAAATTAACAATTATGGGACGACTATCGGACGATTTATCGGCTAAACCAAATAGAATTATTTTAAAAAATCATTCTATCAATATCAAATGGTTTCAAAATCAATACCAAACTTTTAATACCATCTAAGATCTAACATTATTTTGAATTGAAGAGTCTTCTTTCTTCCAAGTTCCAATCTAGTTCATATTCAAGACTACTCACACGTACGAATCAATCAAACTTTCACTAACATTCGTTCTTCACAAGAAATATAGATTGTAAAACCAAAAATTCAGAAAATCAGACTTTAATTTGTTAGATACATGGAAAAAAGGACATAAAACCAGACAATCTAGCTATTACGCATAAAATCGACGGGCAATTCAACAAATTATTTTTAATACTACTTTATATATATAGGGTAAAAGTGTAATATAAAATTTTTTAACGGGTTAACGGTTTACCCGATAAGAAAATTGAGCAATTCGCACCCAAATCGTTAAGCCATTAATTATAAAATTTCAATCCGTTCATCATCCATAATAAGCCAATAATCCAATAAGCTCGGTTCGGTTAACGGTTTTGATTCGGCTTTGAACAACCCCTAGTCCCTTTCTATTTTGTAGATATATATATATATATATATATATATATATATATATATATATATATATATATATATATATATATATATATATATATATATATATATATATATATATATATATAAATTAGTCGAAGTGCCAACTGGTCTACCACATGATTATAAAAAAAATTAATAACCTCATTGGATTCAAATTATCTATTGTTTTCGTTAATTAAATGAAAGCATTTAGATAAATATTTACAAAAATTACTTTCCTCTGAAAATTTATAAAACATTTCACTCCTTTGTTTTGCTCATGATGATAGAAACACAGGCATGTAAACTCCATTACTTACCACGTAAAAAGAAAGTAACCATGCACAGCAGCAGTGCATGATCAGTTAAATCACCGACCAATCAAATCACGGGTTAGACACATGTCACTTCTGGTAACGGCATGTACTTTGTTTACAGGCGGGTAAGCTAATTTCATAACTGGTAATCGGTTTTGAACGCGGACCTAGGATTTGAGCACAACGGGGTACTACTGTGTACTGATCTAGCAATAAAATTCGGCGTGCAACTCTTGAGAAACTTAATGATTATAATGACATATCATCCTAGTATAAATAAAAAGTTCTAAAGAAAAAGAAAGAACCAAACATAGAGAGAAATTTTTTCGCAAAATAAATGCTATGGAATGTGAATGTGTTTGATTAAGCATGTTTGACCTTTTAAAATTTCTAATTTTTTAATTAAAAAAAGAAAGAAGGTCGGTGATCAAAAGGGCGTTCAAACTTTAAATTATCAAAAACTTACTAAAGAAATTAAGATTAAGTGTATGTTAATAGTCAAATAATTGAAGAAGAGTCTCAAACTCTTAGCTGCCATAGAACTGAAGAAGAGCCTCAAACTCTTAGTTGTCATTGTCGAGTCGGTGTCAAAGTAATTGTTGAAAAAAGTTGTGCCAGAAGAATTCATATTTTTTTTATTTGTGAAGCAATACGATGCAATTTGAGGCTTTTAAATTTAAGGGAAAGATTTGAAAACAAATAAAATAAATTAAATTGACTATTATGTATTAGTAGTAAACTATAATTGTATTAAAAAAAAGATAAAAATAAAAAATAAAGTAGTTTGCTATTAAATATAAATTATGTTGTATTCAAAAAATTAAAATAGAAAAGAGGGGAAAAATAACTAAAATATAAAGGAGGAGAAAAAAAATTAAAATAGAAAAGAGGAGAAAAGAGAAGTAAAATGAAGAGGAGAACAGAAAGCTAAAGTTGGGGTTTGATCCCACAATGCCAGGAACTTAAGCAGCCCGATCAACCACTTCTGCCGTTCACTCCTTTTAGTTTCTTGGGTCAGAAAATATATTTGAGGGGTCCCATATATAAGTACAGATATATATATAACATATATATACATGGTTTTTGCCGAGATTAACCGGGTCCCGTGACCCCTCAACCTACAATGTAGGTCCGCCTCTGACAACAACGCATAATACCAGTATAATCCGACAAGTAAGGTTTGAGAAGGGTATCATGTACGCAAACGTTACTTCGACCTTGTGAAGGTAGAAAGTTTATCTCCGATATATATAGAGATTCCCGGCTCAAGGAAAGTATAATCACAACAGTTAAAAAAATACGGTAGTAAGAAGCCATGGAAAAGAAAGCAATAACAACAACAAAATGATTATAAAACTGAAGCAGAATAATACCAGGTAGCAAAAAAAATCTAAGAATAATACTAATACTAATACTACAAGTACGGAAAGAAAATATAATACGCTCGACTACTTGCTAACTTTTTATTCTAATTCTCGACTCCATATTTTCTAACCAAGAGTTATATCCTCGATAAACTAAAGATGAGCAATTTCCAATCTAATCATCTCTCCCTGATACTCCTTTGATTGCCAAATTAATATAATGCAAAAAATAGGTAGCCCCACTTCGTTATTTTATGGTAGCACAAGAAAAAAGTAAAAAAATTATGAGAAAAAGGCAATTACCGGTTTCTTGTTCTTTACTTCTTTCATATAGGGGAAAACATAGCTTTATCTTTTGGCTTTGCCTTTACGGATTGTCCAATATTATATATTAAATATAAGAAAAAAAAGAGAATTTCTAATTCTAAACCTCTAATTGACTGAAGAAAAGGAAAAGAGCAAATGACAATTCTATAAAACATGGTACTACTAGTTTTTGCTGTGGATTATCAATTCATGAAAAAAAAAACTTTGATAATTAATACATTAAAGTAGTTAACCAAAAACCTAAAAGAAAATCATTTTTCCTAATTCATTTTAAATATAGAAAATCTTAAATAGAAATGAGTAAATTAAATACAGAAGAAGTACGATACAAGATTAACATGATACGTTTTGATATCAATTTTTCAAACATAGTATTCAAATAGGTAATTGTTATTTACAAAATATGAGAATCCAAAATTCCCAAACTTACCAATAACCTATTTAGTACTCGCGAATAGTTCATTTGTGAATGTCACGGTAAAATCTGCAAAATTTATAATGGTAACATATTAGAATGTGTTTATCTCTTTTAAGTGTATATTTCACAATTTTGAACTTGTTATTCTCTCTTCAGTCTCCATGAGAGCTACATTTTAGAGAAGTCTAATAATGTTGACTAACAATTTTCTATGAAGAACTAAAGAGCAGTGCAACTTTGGCTTTGGAAAAGGTAGCGCGATGCATTAAATATTTTGTATCTATGCAGGATTCAGAGAAAGATCACATGACAAGGGGTGTGAAATAGATAGCATATTCTAATGCAAATATTAATGACCGTTTCTATTGCTCGAATCCCGTGACCTTCAGTTCAAGCGTAAACAACTTTATTATTGCTCCAAAACTCTCGTTACTAACTTTGTCTTTGGACCCCACAATAAATCCTAGGATTTGAATAAGTAGTTGGCGTACTTGTCGATTATTTTCTTTGATATATGGGCCATATGGCAGAAAAGGAAGATAACCAAAGAATGATTCTTGGCCTAAAAGTAAGTTAGCAATTGGTTATGGTTCGTTGAGAATTTAGCCCCACATGCTTTAATCAAATTCAAGGGGATCGAAACTTTCCATACTTAGTTGTAACTAATCTCCTAATTAAGATATGGGATATTAGGATGTGACAAATTAGCTAATCAAAATAGCTGTAATTATATTTTTTTTGAATCGATGATCTATCGAAAATAACCTTTCTATCTTCACAAGATAGGAATCTACATACACATTGCCCTATTCATACTCCAATTGTGGAATTATAATGGGTATGTTGTTAAATATTATCCTTTCTATATAGCTAGAAGCCAATGATCGATGTTAAGGGATATTTTTTTACTAAGTTTAATGAATGAAAGTTATTTATATAATCATGTAATCAAAAAACTAATTAGTATACGTAATAGGTAATTGTTTACCTTGATTAGCATGTAACTTAATTAGAAAAAGGGTGGGTAATTAACATGTTTTGAGTTTGTCAGAGTACAATGAACATGTAAAAGTTTTTTATTAGACCATAATTAATTCACATGATCCACATATCAATTTAATGAGAAATGATTAAGTTTGACTATCATGAGGTGATGATATGGACTTCTATGGTTACGTTTTAGGTAAAACGACTAAACTAGCAAATCATTAAATTGTCAACTAATTAAAGTCATTGAGTGCGTAGGTAAAGAAAAGTTTATAAGGAAAAACTCCTCTCTCTTTTTCGTTTAGGTAATAGCCTATTCGCTAGCAATCTAGATCTTAAGAACTAGCATAATCCTAATCCATGCATGCAAGTCTTAAAGACTTATAGGTTTAGAAGAATATAAGGAAGAGAATGAAACCAAATTATAAAGAAAGGGGAAATGATAAAAGAAAAGGCTTAAATCCTTTTGTGTGACAAGTTTTACAAAGTGAATATCGTACGTCATTTTTGTATAAGGTAAAATATACAGTGTTACGTGGCCGCCAAAGGAGGAACACGTGGAATCTAAGACGGGGATAACTAAAACCGAAGGTAATTATCGCGTCTGTCACCGGAAAGAATAACGCTCATAAGGATGCAATAAAAACTCTTCGCCTGGTAGTACTCAATAGAGAATATTCCACAGCATTAAATATGTTGCCCGTTACAAGGAATTTGACATTTATGTTCACCGTTACATCTTCATCAATGGCCCTCATAATTGACAATAAAGGGCACGATCCTAGGACATCTTTCCCTAGACCTAGCTATAAATAGTGAGCTCTGTTATCATTATAAGGACACGAATTTTCTGCCAAACTAATACTACAATCTACTAAAATCTCTATACAGTTTTATCTTCTTATTTTCTGTCCTTATTATTGTTCTTATTATTATTGTGCCCGGAGGTTTTATTATCAGAATCTTTATTTCTGTCATTTCGTCTTCCTATCAAGGCTAAGTGTTGTATATTTTCTCAACCATCTTATTATTTCAGAATCAAATTAATTTACTTGTCTAGAAATTCAACTGTACCATTTTACGAGTAAATAGTTTGGCGCCCATAGTGGAGCCTAGACAGCCGTGTAATTAAATTGATCCTTGCCTCTTTTATTAACGTGTTTTGATTATTTTGTCTTAGGAAAAATCATAAAAATGGCAGATAAGGTGTTAACAACACGCACAATCCCGAGGTTCGAAGGGATCAACCTCATTTCATCACGACAAGGAGAATGACGCCACGCTGGTGCATGACAGGCGATATAATCGACATGTTCGGGAGACAACTCTCGATGATGCTGAAGAGGAACAAGTCATTGATGCGGTAAGGGTCTTACAAGAACAACATGCAATCATTTTAATCCATCTCATGCGGCATGATAAGGTTATGACAGAGTTGAAGCAGGCGTTATCCGGGGCTTCCAATAACGCAAATAGACGAGATCCGCTTCTTCCCGGTGCTCCCGCGAATCAAACAACGTAGAGGGTCGACAACAACACCCTGATGGCGAAGTTGGCTCCAATGGAGCCGGGGGAAGCGGATCCGGTCCCAACAGCGAAAACGACCCCTTCAAATATGAACTTTTTATGGTTTATAAGAGAGGTAAACACCCACATGGACAAAACTCCAGGCTCACCACCAGTACTTAAAGGACCGAACTCAAAGAAGTATACTCAGTTGCCATACAAACCAAGCGCGACACCAGAACTAATCCCGAAGAGGTTTAAAATGCCCGACGTGCCAAACTACAATGGAACTTCAGACCCTTAGGAGCACATAACCACCTACACGACGACAGTAAAGGTAAATGATCTACCTCCTCACGAGATTGAATCAATTTTACTGAAGAAATTTGGAGAGACTCTCACAAGGGGAGTCTTGACATGGTATTCACTGTTACCTTGGTATTCCATAGACTCCTTTGAGATGCTCACAGACTCTTTCATCAAGGCTCATGCTGGGGCCAGAAAAGTACATGCCTGGAAGGTTGGCATATTCAGGATTGCGTAAGGAGAGTCTGAATTGTTACGGGAGTTCGTTACCCGATTCCAAAAGCAAAAAATGTTGCTCCTGGCTATTCCGGATGAATGGGCGGCTGAAGAATTTTCCATGGGACTAAATCCGAGAAGTTTAGACGCTTCCCGAAAATTGAAGTAGAGCATGCTTGAGTTTCAAGCAACGACTTGGGTGAATGTCCACAACCGGTACGAATCGAAGATAAGGATCAAAGATGATCAGGTTGGCTTTCCATCATCGACATAAGGACAGGATAAGGATAAAGAAAAATCAAAAGACGACTTCGACACGGATATAAGGTCTTCAAGGGGCCGGTTTATGCTCTACGAACAGATAGAAGGCCGTTGTATAGGTTTCCGTTCGGCGAATAGATTCACTACCTATAGAATGTCTGATCGCGATCGGAATAATAGATCGTCGATGGACAAAGAAGCACCAGGTACACGGGATCCTTCCTACCCCATGCTGTCAGAATAAAATTTCAATGTCAGCATAGTAGAATTGGTATCAACTATGAGAAACATCAAAGAGGCACGGTTTCTGAAGCCGATGAGACCCGCTTTCAGCCAGAGGGATCCCAACCTGTGGTGTGAATACCGCAGGACGAATGGACACCGGACTGGGGACTGCTGACATCTCTGGGAAGAAGAGGCAACATTATTGAAGAATGGTCATCTCAGATAATTTTTGAGTGACCGAGCTAACAATTAGGGCCTTAACAACGCGGAACCCTCGAAAGCAGGAGAAGATCCCCCGCGCCAGACGATCAACATGATCTTCGGGGGGAACGAGATCAACGGAGTCACTTTCTTGGTAGTAAAAAGACGAAAGTATCAATGACCCATAGCAAGAGGCTCCGAGAAGTCGCCGAAGACGATATTGCTTTCACGGAGGAGGATGCAGACGGGCTGCTGCCACCAAACAACGACGCACTGGTAATTTCTTTAAATGTGCTAGATTTTAAAATTAAACGTGTTCTAGTGGATCCAGGAAGTTTGGCTAATATCATACAATGGAGAGTATTTGAGAAAGCTAAACTCATCAAAAGCATTATTCTGCCCACAAAACTCCTCGCCGGATTCAACCTCGTGAGCGTGACAACCCGAGGAGAGATTTTTCTACCCACGAACTCCGAAGGAGTGATCAAAACAACTCTTTTTGAAGTGGTAGATGGTGATACGGGATATAACATTATTATGGGAAGACCATGGTTGCACGAGATAAAGGCGGTACCATCAACATATCATCAATTGCTGAAGTTTCTAACGATTGAAGGAGTTAAACAAATAAGGGGTGACCAACCTGCGACAAGGGAGATGAACACAATTTCGGTCTCCAGTAGCAAAAGAAAGGGACACACAGCATAGCAATTACAGGAACTGGCGCCCTCTCCAGAATTGGACAAAGTTGGCCTGGGGGAAGAAGCGTCAAAATTTTATCAGGTGCCGAGATATTTCCAAGTTCCAGAAGAGACGAACGCAACAAAATCCACAACAGAAGAGCTCGAGAAAGTTGCATTGTTCAAAGAGTTTTTATAAAGGAAATTCCACTTGGGGAAATGACTACACTCTGAACTCAGGTCTGGCTTTATTGAATTTCTTAAATCTAACGTCGATTGTTTTGCATGGTCGCAGGCAGATATGACAAGTATCCCGACGGAGGTAGACGTACATAAGTTAAGTATGGACCCCAACATACCTCCAGAAAGACAAAAAAATGCCCTATTGAGGAAGTCCGGAATAAACTCATCAAAGAAGAGGTAACTCGCTTACTTAATATTGGGTCAATCCGAGAGGTAAAGTATCCCGACTGCTAGATAATGTAGTCGTAGTTCCTAAGAAGAACAACAAATTTGGCATGTGTGTAGATTATAAGGACTTGAATAAAGCATGCCTGAAGACTCGTTCCCACTGTCAAACATCAATCAAATGATCGACGCGACGTCCGTGCACAAGTTAATGAGTTTTCTTGATGCTTATTCCGGGTACAACCAAATTAAAATGAACCCGGAGTATCAGGAAAAGACTTCGTTTATAATACATTTTGGCGCATATTTCTATAATGTGATGCCCTTCGAGTTGAAGAACGTCGGAGCCACTTATCAACGGCTCGTAAACAAGATGTTTGAAAAACAAATAGGAAAAAATATGGAAGTTTATATAGACGATATGCTCGTTAAGTCTTTGAATGCAGATAATCACCTTAATCATCTGCAAGAAACTTTTGACATCCTAAGGAAGCATCAAATGAAGCTTAACCTCGAGAAATGTGCGTTCGGGGTCAACTCTGACAAGTTCCTGGGATTTTTGGTATCGCAAAGGGGGATTGAGGTAAACCCCGATAAGATCAAGGCCATCGAGGACATCCCAGACCAGCTCTCGAATTTGAAGGAAGTCTAAAGGCTCACGGGGAGATTGGCAGCCTAGAGCAGACTCTGAGAGATTTGAAAAGATACTTGTCAAACCCTCCGTTGCTTTCCAAACCAAAGGAAAGTGAAACACTGTTAACCTACCTCGCGATCTAGGAAGTCGCGGTAAGTGCAGTTTTAGTCTGTGAGGACAAGGGTACGTAATCTCCCATTTATTACGTTAGTAAAATTTTAACGGGAGTAGAAACTCGCTATCCGTATTTGGAGAAAATGGCCTTAGATCTCATAGTTGCCGCTCGGAAGCTGAGGCCCTATTTCCAATGTCACCCAATAGCCGTGGTGACCACTTTTCCTCTGCGGAATATGCTCCATAAACCCAAACTCTCGGGATGGTTGGCCAAATGAGCCGTTAAAATGAGTGAGTTTGACAAAGGACTACGATTAAGTCACAAGTCTTGGATGAATTTGTGGCTGTCACGACCCAAATTCCCAACCTTAGGGATCGTGATGGCGCCTAACAACACACTTGCTAGGCAAGCCAATGTTAGAGTTCGCTTAACTATTTCCTTTAATTAACCATTTAAACAGGATAAAATAAATTTTGAAATTAAACTTGATCTAATGACTTTAAATAAATAATTCCAAATATAAAATAATAAACAATCAATTAAACCGAGCCACAAGCTAATTATATAAACAAACCTAGAACTACAGTCTGGTGTCACAATTCACGAACTACTAAAGAATACTACAAATACTTGGCTGAAAGAAATAATGTAACTGTTCTGAATATAATAAAACAACATTTATGAAAATAGGATAAGAATCTCGGGATCTTCGAACGCCGACAGATATACCTCGTGTCTCCAAATAAATGAATAGCCGCTCTAAATATCTCTACAGCTGGCCGATACCTGGATCTGCACAAAAGAGTGCAGAGTGTAATATCAGTACAACCGACCCCATGTACTGAGTAAGTGCCGAGCCTAACCTCGACGAAGTAGTGACGAGGCTACGGAGGGGCATTAACAACATATAGCTTGTGACCATAGTATATACAATAACGAAATAAAACAATTCTACGCGAACAAGAAAAATATAACCGAGACAATAAATATAAATCAAGAAGGAATTCTAAACAATTGATTAAGTACTGCAACATAAATAAAATAACTCAATCGCCTTTTCCAGGCCTCAGCTATAACCAACTCTCAAATAATTTTCAAATTTCCAAACTTTAACTTCAAATGAAAATAGTGCCAAAAATATGAAAAGTAGTGCAAATAAAATAGTAAGTTTCCAAATCTTTGTTTTTCTTTGAAAATCAGTAAAATATATAATTGTCATCCCTTATCGCTCTTTGTTGCGGCATGCAACCCGCTCCCACCTGTCCACCCTTATTTCTCCTCCCTAAATATATATCACCCTTATTCCTCCTGTTGCGACATGCAACTCGATCCCACCTATCCACCCTTATCACTCCTTGTTGCGGTGTGCATCCCGCTCCCACCAAACATCTCATTTCAATTTATTCATAAATTTCACAATTCAGGCCAAGTCTTTCACAATATTTTTGTTTCAACAATTGCAAACAGAAAACGGTATAGCTCGTAAGCTTTAACCAATATCATTCCATAACAAAACCAGCCAGAATATACATAATCATCGTAACACTGTCAACCCAACTCAGTCTTTATATATCATGATAGATTCAAGAGAACAACCAACACTTTTAACCCACTTACAACAACAATTGAGAATAAATCAATGAAACCAAATAACCACGTAAACCTTAACAATCACGAAACAATTAAACTGCATTTCTCATAACTTCCTCAATATTATCAAAAATGAAACGAACAGGAACATAATATGTATATATATAAAAACAATGCCAAACCGCTCAACCGTTTTGTACCACAAGGGAACCAGCTAAAACAACCAATACTATTTTCAAAATAATCACAACAATATTTAACAACAAAATACCAAGGCCAAGTAGTCATAGAAACAATAATGAACATAGAACAATTAAGACAAGAATCAATTAAGTTGGGAACGGAAAAAGAGATCATGCTTAAAAGGCAATTTGGTGGTGCATAGATACTCGTCACCTCATCTATACACCACACACATGCATTTCACACAGCAAATAAGTGGGAATTCCTATTCCCTCAAGTCAAAGTTAGACCAAACACTTACCTCAATTTCGTAGCCACTCACTGCTCAATTATAACTTTTCCTTTAGAATCTTGCTCTAACTTGCTAGAATCTAGTCATAATTAACTCAATATCATCAATTAATGCTAAAGGAACTAACTTTACTGAAAATCATAATTTTTCCTAAGTTTTTTTTAAAAAAGTGAAAACCCGACCCCGGGCCCGCTTGGTCTAAACTCGGGGTTCGGACCAAATTATGTTCACTCATTCACCCACGAACCCAAATATACAATTAGTTTCGAAATCCGACCTCAATTCGAGGTAAAAATTCGATTTTTACAAAATTTCCTAATTCTACCAAAACCCTCAATTTTTACCATGAAAATTCTTAGTTTTGCTTTAAAAGTGATTAAAAACAGTAAGGAATTAAAAGAACAAGTTTAGAATTGATTACCAATACTTTGGGGATGAACCTTGGTGAAGAAAATCGTCTTTAGGGCTTGGTAGTTTGAAAAATGGTTGAAAAATAGGCCCTGTCCGTGTTTAACAATGTATTTATATGACTGGGCAAGCCTTCTATGCGATCGCGGAAGAAGGGATGTGATCGCATAGAATAAAAAAATACTCCCTGAAATTTTCACTATGCGATCGCGAAAGAATTAATGCGATCGCATAGAACAAAAGTTATCCCCATCAAATTAACACTATGCGATCGCGGATATTGCTATGCGATCGCATAGAACAAAAGTTGTCCCCAGCAAATTAACACTATGCGATCGCGGATATTCCTATGCGACCGCATAGAACAAAAAAAAAGACCCCCACGATCTACACTATGAAATCGCGGAGAAGGTTATGCGCTCGCGTAGCACTAATTTATTGGGCACCAAAAAATAGAAAAACAACAATTTTTCTTAAGTTCAAAACATCCCGTGGCCTATCCAAAACTCACCTGAGCCCTCGATGCTCTAAAAAAAATATGCACACAAGTCTAAAAATATCATACGGACTTGCTCGTGCGATCAAACCATGAAAATAACACGTAAGACTATGAATTAAACCTCAAAACTCATCATTTTCATCAAGAAATCTTATAGTTCATAACTTTTAAACCGGATGTCCGAATTACGTCAAACGAACTCCGTTTTCATTAAATTTCACATTTAACTTTTTAATATCATAACAGATCTTTACCAGGCTCCGGAATCAAAACACGGACCCAATACCAATGATTTCAAACATTATTTCTTTTTTTTTTAATTCATAAATATTTCAGCAAAACAATTTTTTTCAAAAATTGATTTCTAAGGCTTGGGACGTCGAAATTCATTTCTGGGCATATTACCGAGTCCCATATTTTACTGTAGACCTCTCGGGATCGTCGGAACACGGATCCGGGTCCGTTTACTCAAAATGTTGACCAAAGTCAACTAATCAAAATTTAAATTCTAGAAATCACTATTACTCATATTTTCACATAAAAGCTTTCCTGTTTCACTCGGACTGCGCATGCAAATCGAGGTATTTAAAATTAGTCTATTTATGGCTATTAAGCATGGAACGGAGTCAAAATTTATAAAATGACCCCTTGGGTCATCACAATCTCCACCTCTAAAACAAACGTTCGTCCTCGAACGGACATCGAAAATTACCTGCATTGGCAAACAAGTGTGGATATCTACTCTGCATGTCCGACTCGGATTCCCAAGTAGCTGCCTCAATGGGCTGGCCTCTCCACTGCACTCGAACTGAAGGATAAATCTTACATCGCAACTGACGAACTTGTCAGTCTAGAATGGCCACCAGCTCATCCTCATAAGTCAAGTCTTGGTTCAACTGGACAGAGCTGAAATCCAACACGTGGGACGGGTCATCATGATATTTCCGGAGCATAGACACGTGGAATACCAGATGAACTAAGGATAACCCTGGAGGCAATGCAAGTCTATAAGCTACCTCCCGCACTCTATCAAGAATCTCAAACAACGCGATATACCTAGGGCTCAACTTACCCTTCTTCCCAAATCTCGTAACACCATTCATGGGCGACACACGAAGCAATACTCTCTCTCCAACCCTGAATGCCACATCACGAACCTTACGATCGGCATAACTCTTTTGCCTAGACTGAACTGCACGAAGTCTCTCTTGAATAATCTTGACCTTATCTAAGGCCTCCTGAACTAATTCTGTACGCAACAACCGAGCCTCTCCCGGCTCAAACCATCCAACTGGCGATCTACACCGTCTACCATATAATGCCTCATAAGGAGTCATTTGAATGCTCGAATGATAACTATTATTATAATGAAACTCCTCTAACGGCAAGAACTGATCCCACGAACCTCCAAAGTCAATAACACAAGCGCGAAGCATATCCTCCAATATCTGAATGGTACGCTCGTATTGCCCGTCAGTCTGAGGGTGAGATGTTGTACTCAACGCCACTCGGATACCCAACTCACGCTGAACTTCCCTCCAAAAGTGTGAAGTAAACTTCGTACCCCGATCAAAAATGATAGACACGGGCACACCATGAAGGCGAACAATCTCATGGATATATAACTCAGCCAACTGCTCTGAAGTATAAGTACTTGCCACATAAATGAAATGTGCTGATTTAGTCAGCCTCTGTACAATAACCCAAACTGCGTCAAATTTTCCTCTGAGTCCGTGGGAGCCCAACAACAAAGTCCATAGTGATACGCTCCCACTTCCACTCAGGAATCTCTATCTACTGAAGCAAACCACCGGGTCTCTGATGCTCATACTTTACCTTCTGACAATTTAAGCAACGAGCCACTTCCGCAACAATTTCCTTTTTCATCCTTACCCACCAATAAGGCTGCCTCAAGTCTTGGTCTATTTTGACTGCAACGGGGTGAGTCGAATACTTAGAACTGTGAGCCTCCTCAAGGATAAACTCACGAACTGATTAGCCAACGTCTGAATTTGTGAGGCCAACGGTCTCTCATCAACTGGAATATACGCAAGGCTGTTCATAATCACCGCCTTTCTACTCAATGCATCGGCCACCACATTGGCCTTCCCTGGGTGATACAGTATGGTGACATCGTAATCTGTTAGTAACTCTAACCATCTCCTCTGCCTCAAATTTAGATCTTTCTTCTCGAATAAGTACTGGAGACTACGATGGTCAGTAAAAACCTCACACGACACTCCATAAAGATAGTGCCTCCAAATTTTCGATGCATGAACAATGGCTGCTAACTCTGAGTCATGAACGAGATAATTCTTCTCATGGACCTTCAGCTACCGACGCATATGCAATCACCTTGCCCTCATGCATTAATACTGTACCTAATCCAATACGAGATGCACCATAATACACAGTATACGATCCTAAACCTGTGGGCGTCACCAATACTGGCGCCGTAGTCAAATCCATCTTGAGTTTATGAAAGTTCCACCCACACTCGTCTGACCATTTGAATGGAACACCCTTTCGGCTCAATATGATCTTAAGAGTTGTTCATAATTAATTACAGAATCACCCAATAACTTCACGTAACAATAATCTCCTTTCTGCCCTTCACGATACTGATAACGAGATGCGATTCATGAAGACCTCATAATTATATACCCGAATTAATGTGTCTCATTTAATGCCACACGAGCATGCACATACCTCGTAGGTCAAAGCTCAATAATTATAACATGGATTTGGCAAATTATGCACAGTTAATTAATTAATTAATTTATTTATTATTAGCATTACTTTTATTATTATTCATTCATTTATTACTACAATTATTATCATTATTTTATACATATCGAATAAGCCTACAGACATGACTCCCTACCAGTACTATATTAAAGTTTTAACTCACAAGTGAGAATTTAAAAACAAGAATTTCCAGCACAAGGATCTCATCCTTACATAACTTCCACCGCGGCTCGTAGTCCGGTTTAAATATATCTCAAATTATATTAAAATGCGAGGATATCTTCCTCAATCCCGAACAAGCAACATGCGTATCGTGCCAATCGAAACATTCCATTCCCTTCCTTTAAATATTTTCCGTTAAACAAAATTACAACACGTAATGATAAATATAGCTATCTCCATAGAGTTTCTCAATACAAGTATTCACATAAGTAGATTTTTTTTTTGAGTTACGAAGTTCACCCGAGAGTGGAGCATATTAGAAGAATTTTATTAGATACACATAACCGTATTAAGTTCAGGAAATCATCACTTTATAATAATTAGAAATTATTCTTGTAATGACACCATTTAATGTAACGACCTCAGCCATTCCATAGAAAATATATCAACAAGCTGGGTCTCCACCTCTAGGAATCTAACCTCCACTTTCGACATTCCGACTCCTTTTTTTTCTCTAGCTGGTCATGTAGTTGAGTTGTAACAGCAATGGGGCACGTAGCCTGAGTGTTCTGATGAAATAGGACTCTCCCAAGTCTAGGACAATTTCTATCACTAACCGAAATGAAGTACCAACCTTCCCTGAGTCGTACAAAATTTTACAATCATATTTGAGTCCTTTAATGAGTCTGTAGACATACTCTCTGGCTATATGAACCAAAGTTAGGAGTATGGCAGGCTAACTTGTCGAACTTGATGGCATGTTCTGACATTGTCATGGTGACCTGATACAATCGTTCAAACCCTAAGCGCCACACAAAATGGAAAGTTCGAGAAACAAACTCTTTCAAAAGTATTATGAGAATTGAGTCAAATAGTTGGTGTTGCAATGACTGGTCGTCCTCTTCGTAGGCTTTCTTTGAGCCCCAACGACCAATTTCTCCTTTACCATGTTGAATCGACACCGCTGAGCTACCCCACTTATTCATGTACCCTTCGTTATTCCTTGGGGTAACTCTTATCGTTATTGATGCACAATGACCCCAAAGGTAGAGCTCTATACAGATAAACCTTGGCACGAACCATATAGTCTAGAAGCTTGTCAACCAGTGTACTCCCTCTAGAGCACCCCAAAATCTGCAACCGCGACTTACACACTGAGTAGACCTTCTGTAGATTTAAAATTGTCTATATAACTCCTTTGGTACTGAGGTATATGGTTTTTAAGGAGGCAGACATATTGCAAGTCCCAACTTTACCTCTTGTAAAATCTCAGGCCTTATACATTCCAAGCCAAAACCGATATAACACATGACCCCAAAATCTATTCCTTGGCAGTGGACTTCCCACCTCGGCACGAAGTCATAGGTCACAATGCCTGATAATCCATAATGTTAAAATTCTTAACTCATATAAATCAACCCTGTTGCTTTCAACTATTCCCTTGTTTTGCAATACTCGAGTAGCTATAAGTCCTTCTGGAATCTGTATTAGTCCAACATGTACCGATTGAGCTAGAACCTCCGTGTCTAGATCCATTTGAGACTGTAGAATAGCTGTTGATGGTCGAGCTTTAGAATGAGCTCTGCTTCTGTCTCTTCCCCTAATTGTAGCTATCATTGCGGCTTCACCTCTTGTCCGGTTGTAGACGCTTTGCGTTTGTCGAGATTTGTGAGAGGACAAGAGTATGAAAGTTCAATCATCAATGGTAGAATAAATTCGCATGATGGAGTAGAATAGAAGTGAAATTGTTCCTAACTTCATAGCCTCTGAGAGATAAGTACAGACGTCTCTGTACCGATCCTTCAGACTCTACCAAGTTTGTTCGTGAATTGTGAGACCTAAGCAACCTAGTGCTCTGATACCAACTTGTCACGACCCAAATTCCCAACCTTAGGGATCGTGATGGCGCCTAACAACACACTTGCTAGGCAAGCCAATGTTAGAGTTCGCTTAACTATTTCCTTTAATTAACCATTTAAACATGATAAAATAAATTTTTAAATTAAACTTTATCTAATGGATTTCAATAAATAATTCCAAATATAAAATAATAAACAATCAATTAAACCGAGCCACAAACTAATTATATAAATAAACCTAGAACTACCCCAGAGTCTGGTGACACAATTCACGAACTACTAAAGAATACTACAAATACTTGGCTGAAAGAAATAATGTAACTGTTCTGAATATAATAAAACAACATTTATGAAAATAGGATAAGAATCTCGGGATCTTCGAACGCCGACAGATATACCTCGTGTCTCCAAATAAATGAATAGCCGCTCTAAATATCTCTACAGCTGGCCGGTACCTGGATCTGCACAAAAGAGTGCAGAGTGTAATATCAGTACAACCGACCCCATGTACTGAGTAAGTGCCGAGCCTAACCTCGACGAAGTAGTGACGAGGCTACGGAGGGGCATTAACAACATATAGCTTGTGACCATAGTATATACAATAACGAAATAAAACAATTCTACGCGAACAAGAAAAATATAACCGAGACAATAAATATAAATCAAGAAGGAATTCTAAACAATTGATTAAGTACTGCAACATAAATAAAATAACTCAATCGCCTTTTCCAGGCCTCAGCTATAACCAACTCTCAAATAATTTTCAAATTTCCAAACTTTAACTTCAAATGAAAATAGTGCCAAAAATATGAAAAGTAGTGCAAATAAAATAGTAAGTTTCCAAATCTTTGTTTTTCTTTGAAAATCAGTAAAATATATAATTGTCATCCCTTATCGCTCTTTGTTGCGGCATGCAACCCGCTCCCACCTGTCCACCCTTATTTCTCCTCCCTAAATATATATCACCCTTATTCCTCCTGTTGCGACATGCAACTCGATCCCACCTATCCACCCTTATCACTCCTTGTTGCGGTGTGCATCCCGCTCCCACCAAACATCTCATATCAATTTATTCATAAATTTCACAATTCAAGCCAAGTCTTTTGCAATATTTTTGTTTCAACAATTGCGAACAGAAAACAGTATAACTTGTAAGCTTTAACCAATATCATTCCATAACAAAACCAGCCAGAATATACGTAACCATCGTAATATTGTCAACCTAACTCAGTCTTTATATATCATGATAGATTCAAGAGAACAACCAACACTTTTAACCCACTTACAACGACAATTGGAAATAAAACAATGAAACCAAATAACTACGTAAACCTTAACAATCATGAAACAGTCAAACTGTATTTCTCACAACTTCCTCAATATTATCAAAAATAAAATCAGCAGGAACATATTTATATATATATATATATATATATATATACACACCTCGTAAAAACAATGCCAAACCGCTCAACCGTTTTGTACCACAAGGGAACTAGCTAAAATAACCAATGCTATTTCCAAAATAACCACAACAATATTTAACAACAAAATACCAAGGCCAAGTAGTCATAGAAACAATAATGAACATAGAACAATTAATACAAGAATCAATTAAGTTGGGAACGGAAAAAGAGATCATGCTTAACAGGATATTTGGTGGTGCATAGATACTCGTCACCTCATCCATACACCACACACATGCATTTCACACAACAAACAAGTGGGGATTTCTATTCCCTCAAGTCAAAGTTAGACCAAACACTTACCTCAATTTCGTAGGCCACTCACTGTTCAATTATAGCTTTTCCTTTAGAATCTTGCTCTAACTTGCTCGAATCTAGTCATAATTAACTCAATATCATCAATTAATGCTAAAGGAACTAACTTTACTGAAAATCATAATTTTTCCTACGTTTTTTTAAAAAAAAAGTGAAAATCCGACCCCGGGCCCGCTTGGTCTAAACTCTATGTTCGAACCAAATTATGTTCACCTATTCACCCACGAACCCAAATATACAATTAGTTTAGAAATCCGACCTCAATTCGAGGTAAAAATTCAATTTTTACAAAATTTCCTAATTTTACCCAAACCCTCAATTTTTACCATGAAAATTCTTAGTTTTTTCTTTAAAAGTAATTAAAAACAGTAAGGAATTGAAAGAACAAAGTTTGTAATTGATTACCAATACTTTGGGGATGAACCTTGGTGAAGAAAATCGTCTTTGGGGCTTGGTAGTTCGAAAAATGGTTGAAAAATAGGTCATGTTCGTGTTTAATAATGTATTTATATGACTGGGCAGGCGTTCTATGCGATCGCGGAAGAAAGGATGCGATCACATAGAATAAAAAAATACTCCCTGAAATTTTCACTATGCAATCGCGGAAGAATTAATGCGATCGCATAGAACAAAAGTTGTCCTCAGCAAATTAACACTATGCGATCGCGGATATTGCTATGCGATCGCATAGAATAAAAGTTTTACCTAGAAAATTAACACTATGCGATCGTCGATATTGCTATGCGATTGCATAGAACAAAAAAAATGACCCCTACGATCTACACTATGCGATCGCGGAGAAGTTTATGCGATCACGTAGCACTAATTTACTGGGCACCAGAAAATAGAAAACCAGCAATTTTTCTTAAGTTCAAAACATCCCGTGGCCTATCCAAAACTCATCCGAGCCCTCGCGACTCTAAAAAAAATATGTACGCAAGTATAAAAACATCATACAGACTTGCTCGTGCGCTCAAACCATGAAAATAACACGTAAAACTATGAATTAAACTTCAAAACTCATCATTTTCATCAAGAACTCTTATAGTTCAGAACTTTTCAACCGGATGTCCGAATTACGTCAAACGAACTCCGTTTTTCACCAAATTTGACAGTTAACTTTTTAATATCATAACAAATCTGTACCAGGATCCGGAATCAAAACACGGATCCAATACCAATAATTTCAAACATTATTTCTTTTCTTTAATTCATAAATATTTTAGCAAAATATTTTTTTCAAAAATTGATTTCTAAGGCTTGGGACCTCGAAATTCATTTATGGGAATACGCCCGAGTCCCATATTTACTGCGCCGGGTCCATTTACTTAAAATTTTGACCAAAGTCAACTATAATCAAAATTTAAATTCTAGAAATCACTATTTCTCATATTTTCACATAAAATCTTTTCGATTTCACCCGGACTGCGCACACAAATTGAGGTATTTAAAATAGTCTATTTATGGCTATTAAGCATGGAACAGAGTCTAAATCTATAAAATGACCCCTTGAGTCATCACAGTGGCTGATTTTAGTCCGGGATTACTGCCTCTAGCAACCAAAGAGGTAGTAATGGTTTCAGAATCGACATCGGGGTTTGAGTCTTATTTACGGACGGAGCTTCCAACTTAAAAGGGACCAGGCTTGGTATAGTATTAATCATGCCTTCAGGGAAAATCCTAAGGCAAGCCATCAAAACAGTCCCTTAAACTAACAATGAAGCATAGTATGAAGTTTTGATTGTAGGGCTCGAACTGGCCCGAGGACATGATTATGAGGTCATCAAAATCAAATGCGACTCATAGTTGGTGGTAAATCAGGTCTAGGGGATCTTCGAAACCAAAAAGGAGCACATGCAACAATACATGGTAAAGGTCTAGGCTATATTGGCACGATTTCGGGAGTGGTCGATTACTCATATCACGAGGGAAGAAAATGCAAAAGCAGACGCATTAGCTAACCTATGAACTCGGTACTGGATGTAAATATCTATGAGGTAAATAACGTACCGAATAACAGTCAAATCAAGCATAGGAGAAACTCCATTTTCCCTTGTGTACGGGGATGAAGATTTAATCCCGGTGGAAGCAAGGGAATCCACCTCGAGATATTTCCAAGCAGATGAAGAATTAAACAATGAAGCAATGTTAGTTAACTTGGAGCTACTTCATGAGCGCAGGGACTTAGCGCATGTAAGAATGGTAGCTTAAAAGCAGAGAATGGAGCAATATTATATTCAAAGATCCAACCTCCGTTATTTTAAAGTAGGAGACTTGGTCCTAAGAAAAGTAACTCAAAACACCCAGGATCTCTACGCAGGGAAGCTAGGTCCAACATGGGAAGGCCCCTACCGGGTTTCAGCTGTCACCGGGAAAGGTTCATATGAATTGGAGAACCAATACGGAGAAAAGTTGCCCAACAACTGGAACGTGGCACACCTCAAAAGATATTATTGATGATGAACATCACCTGAACTGAAGTATGTGCTGCACTCTCTTTCCCTTCGTTCAGTTTTTGCCCAATTGGATTTTTCTGGCAAGGTTTTTAACGATGAGCAACGGAAAGCATACTACGAAGAAAGCTTCAACAACAACAATAAGACCTTTAATAACAAGGCAACCTGTTTATCCGTAAAATGATACAGTTAAATTTGTACATGGTTTCTAGACAAGTGAATTAATTTGATCCTGAAATAATAAGATGATCGAGGAAATATACAACACTTAGCCTTGATAGGAAGACGAAATGATAGAAATAAAGATTCTGATAATGAAGCCTCCGGGCGCAACAATAATAAGAACAATAATAAGGACAGAAAATAAGAAGATAAAATTGTCTAGAGCTTTTAGTAAATTGTAGTATTAGTTTGCCAAAAAATACGTGTCCTTACAATGATAACAGAGCTCACTATTTATAGCTAGGTCTAGGGAAAGAGGTCCTAGGATCGTGCCCTTTAATGTCAAAAAAAGTACGAACAATGCTCTCTACTGCTTTACCTTCCTTCTTCTTACTCCAATCTCCTAACTACTAATATCTCCATGAATTCCACCAACCATTTAGCGGCCTTCCCTCACACTAAACCTCCAGATCCCTTAGGTATGCAACTTTATGTCCCAACTTCAACTCCCTTAAAGTCTTCTTTTCTCAATACATTACTATCACCCTCTCCCAACGATCTTCTCCCCCCGCAAACACAAGCCATACCTTTAGACATTGATCTAAACAACGAAGCAGAAAACTTTTGACACGAAAGATTTCATACCACTTACAACAATCAATAAAGATCGATTGTACTCTCCTTGGAAGCACTCAATTATAATCAAATTGTTTGAAAAAACCACTGGTCACCAACTACTTAAGGCTAAACTACAGAATTTTTGGCGCTCCTCAGAACCTATAAATCTTATTAATTTAGGGCATGTTTTTTTCTTATTAAATTTACACATGAAGACAATATGCTTCATGCTCTCCATGATCGTCCCTGGTATATCTTAGGTCACTTCCTGACAGTGCGCAGGTGGGAACCATAATTTGTTGCGTCAATTGCTCAATTGGCTTACTCTTCCATCTGTGCCCGGTTACTAGAACTACCTACGGAATACTATGATATTAAGCTATTACAACTCATAGGAAAAAAACTGGGCCAACTACTCAAAATTGATGCATGCACTTCATCTACTATACAAGGAAGATATGCCCATATTTGCATTGAAGTTCCACTTGTAAAAAAACTAAAATCTCACGTCTACATTGGAAACCACAAGCAACAAGTCATGTATGAGGGACTAAATATTCCCTTCCTTCGCTGTGGGCGATTCAGGCACAATACTAGGGCATGTCCCTTCCGCGCAATCACTACACCTAACGCTTCAAAACAACCATCCAACCCCTCCACTCCCACCACATCCGCTCCTACCACTGCAACACAATGTCATACTGTCTCATTTCCGTCAAAAGCTCGTTCAAGCGCTCCACAGAGCACCAATGCTCATCGCACTGGAACCCAGACACCATCAATGCCTCACAATATTTCTCCAACAAATTCGCAATAGGGTACCATTACTTAAGTATCTCGGCACTTGGGCATAGTATAGGTTTGCCACTTAATCCACTATCAATGTATCAATGGTGGTGGTCCTTCTGGCAAGAAGAATATGAATTGGATAGTCATAGACTGGGTTTACCACTAAATCCACTAGTAACGGCATGCTGGCTAGAAGCATAGGAATTTGTAAGGTTTGTTTGTATTATATGTTGCTATTACCAGCAGGGTTTTTCGCGAATGTAAGTTGTTTGACAGCTTTACGCGAATCCACACTAGCTAACTTTACACATATGGACTCCGTGGTTTATTAGAGGAATTTTATTCAGGAACCTCCTATAACCATATTTTCCCTCCATGCAAGGAGCCTCCACACGCCAATACAAGTAAGTCTCACCACCTTAATCTTCCCAAAAATAATGCTTCTAATCCACGCTTCTTTACTTCCACTAATCTCTCTTTACTTTTATCTAATGATGACTTACCGGAAACTACTAAAATTAATCACCTCTCACTTACCTCTAATGACATCCTTAATACACAACTTTCTACTCCTCACAATTTTCAAAAGCCTAACCCAGCCAATTCCTCTACATTAAGCCAACTCATTTGTACTACTAACCCAATCGACCCTTTAGCCCAACCATCATCTACTATTCCAGCCCAAACCACTCCATCCCACACCTACATTGTCCAAAACTCCCCTGTCCCGATTCCTCCTCTACTACTCCAACGTTTCCCATATCCTCAATACCTCCAGAGCACTATCGATCCACCTCAACCACCATATCCACCTCCTCCATACTCGACACTGTATGTAGCTCAGGACAACTCGGACCTTCCTCCCCAGTCATGGTTGGAACAGGGTCTCACGGTCCAAGCACTACTATTCTGTCTCACCATCAAAAACCAAGAAATCATAGTAGCACTACAGAACTCCTCATATCTAGCACAAGTAGTGTCAGATGGCATGAGATTGGGCATGGATGCCTTTGGCCAGTCCCATTGGTAGATGAATGCTCCACCTCCACACACCTTACTTCCTATTCTGGAAATCCCTTTCTACCACCCCCTTAATTCTCGATCCGATCTTCACACCATGTAACAACCACACAGTCACATTCCCGACGGACCTACTGTTGGCACCACCCAACCCCCCCAAGCACTCTACTATAACCCCCATTTCGCTCATCCCAGCCAGCCATTACCTATGGAACTCGAGGTAGAATCCCAATAACAGAACCTAGCTGCAACACTATTAGAAATGCGCGAGACACGCACCTCATGACACTCTCGACAACCTACGCATCTTCGTATTAAAGGAGAAATATGCAAAACAAATACGTCTCAAATTCCCAACAAATCTCATAAGGTGCTCAATTTCATTCGACCAACATTGAACCCCGAGATAAGAAAATATGCAATAGTCCTCATTCCCACTCTGCAGCAGGAGACACAGACACCATTGAACCCCCAACTTGCTCCAGTTATCAGGGGAGCGACATCTCTCCCACCGGACTCCTCTGAATATTTCCCACCCGACACTCCTACCATGAATTTTATACTTTGGAACTGTCGTGGTGCTCATAACAACGACTTTCATCGTAATTCCCGTTCACTCCTGGATTAACATGCACATACACTAGTAGTTTTATTTGAAACCCACATGCAAGATCATGTTGTTCTACGTGATGATTTTGGCTTTACAAATTTCTATGAGGTCCCTGCTACGGGACAAGCAGGATGTATTGCTATATTTTGGCATGCTCACTTACTAAATGTTGAAAATGTAGCCATGACTGACGAAGAGGTACATGTTAGGATCCGGGTATTTCCTCATCCCCAACAATGGCTTTTTTTTTATATTTATGCTAATCCTTGTTATGCTAACCGTTAATTATTATGACAAAATCTTATGTGTATTTATGGTCACTGTAAGGGTCCATTGATCATTGGAGGTGATTTCAACGAAATTCTACACTCCACAGAGAAATTTGGAGGATGACCTATAAATAACTCACGTTCTAATCAATTTACTGATTTTATCAATTACTGTAATTTAGTAGACCTCGATTATAAGGGTAGTAAATATACTTGGACTAATAAACGAAGTTTTGGTGCTCATACCTTAGAACATTTAGATAAACTATTTGCTAACTATGACTGGTTAGGCTAATTCCCTGTATCTACTGTGCGTCACCTGGCCTGTACACATTCAGATCACACTCCTCCGTTGCTTACTTGATAAGTGGGGATTTTGATTGCTTATTAACACCTTTTAGCTTTTGTTTTAGCCCAAAAGTATTGAATTGTATTCCCGAAACTAATGAAATTGTGCAAAATAGCAGGAATGCTAGAAGTTGGGCTCCCGAGATGAAATCTGACTCAAAGAGGAGTAGTCGAAGCACAAGGCAACAAAGGCAATAGAATCACACCATGTGGGGTCTGCAGAAGGAATTTTGCGGCCACAGAAGAAATTGCAGACCGCAGAATTCCACCTGCAGCCTCAAATAAAGAAGGAAAACTCAGTAGACATTTGTGTAAATTGCATACCGCACATAAATTGTGCGGCCGCAAAACGAGGCTAAGAATTGAAGATCAGGGAGTGTGTAAAAAGACCAAGTCCAGGAGTCTCTGTGAATTGCGGACCACACAAGAATTTTGCGGCCGCAGAAGAAGTGCCTTGCGACCGCAGACCTAATTATGCTGACCGCAGAAGATTGACTCGCGACCGCAGTTCAGAAATATGCGGCCGCGAAACTCTACTTCTTTCCAAGATGAAGAAATCTGCGGACCGCACATGGAATTGTGCGGCCGCAGAACCTCCCGGGAGGCATTTTTATCCGAGATTTTTAGACTTGTATAAATAAAAGAGTTTCACAAAATTAGGTCAGGTTTGAACCTCTGCAATTACTATAGCCATTTTTGGAAGTTTACTTTGCTTTGATGTACTTTACAATAGATTTAGTCATTTTAATCTTTCATTATGAGTTTAATTAGTCCTTTTTTTCAAACCAAAGCATGAGTAGCTAGATTTTTACTAGGGTTGTAACTCAACCCTGTGTGTAAACCTTATGGGTATTTAATTTATTGCTTGTTTATGATTGAGTATTTATTATTTAGCTTAGTTCATGCTTTAATTTAAGGGATTAATGGTTGCAAATATTAGTTCATGCCTACTTGACTTAGTCTATTCTTGAGAAAGAGAGACCTAGTCTAAGATAACTTGGCTAACAAGGAATTGGGTCAATTGAGAGATTGATTTTCATAATTAAAGGGTTCAACCTAGAGATAGTAATAACTCGACTTGAGATTTTATCAACAGTTTTATGTGATATCCATTTGATCTTGAGAAAGCCAAATTGGGCAAAACCACTCTCTGACCAAGAGGTATTGAGTGGGTAAATTTGAGTTGATAGCTATAATACACCCCAGTCAACAGAACAAACATTAAATTCTTTATCCAATTAGGCAAACACCTAGGTAATAGTCACAACCCTAGGATTTTTATCAATTTGGAAAAATCCCAAAAACAGTTATCTCTAGTTTTCTTCCTGTATTTTGCAATCAACAAAGTAAAAATTAGAAATAGAAAACCAATATTTTTGTGAAAGTGCAATCTCGATAATGCAATCACGCACATTGAAATATATACCCCTTAACTCCCATCTTAGCTCCCAGTGGATTCAACCCCGACTCTTAATTGTGTTACGCCCCGCAATATTACGATGATGTTACGCTTCAAAATATTAAATTACGACGATATTACACCCTGTAGTATTATACGTTGAATTTATCGTAAGGTAATTGACATCAGTCTAAGGAAAAGATTATTTGGAGATAATAAGAATTATGCTATTTTAAACAAGTGATGAGTAAGTTCGTGAAGGTGAGAGGGAAAACAAGTCAAAGGAAATGAATTTTCGTCGAAGTTTGACAATTTGGGATAAAATACGGTCCAAGCTATAATACCCCGATATTTGTGGACTAGTACCATACAAGGTACCATATGACCATGATAGCAGGATGTATAAAGTGTATTAAAAATAAGTAGAATGTAAAGTAATTCCAGATAATTCTTAATTATACGGGTAATTGGTTAATTACCGGGTAGCGGGATATATTACCTAATTAAATTAATGGAAATTTTTGGATAATTATTAAGGTGAGAATGTGGCAGCAAGCCAAATATTGTACAAATGACTCTTAGTCATAATAGCCTAGGTGGCCATTTAAAGTGATGTATATAAGACAATGTGGGCATTACGTGTAAGATTTTGAAAGTTTGCCTTAATTTGACTAAAGAATCAGCTAGACTTAAAGTTGCTGCATCTAAGTCATATAACCCTTTTCCTAAATTCAAACCTTTCAAAAGAAATGATCTACTATGCTTTCAACGAAAGCTTTCAATCCAGTAAGCTTTCGAAAATTTGTAGCTCCTTTCAATTTAGTAAGCTTTCAACGAAAGTGTTATATTACTCAATCCAGTAAGCTTCCAACAAATTCATTCTCAAAATTTTACAATCAGATGTGAGGTTCAATGTAATTCCTTACCAATTTTCCACAAAAAGAACGTGAGTTCTTGCAACAAAGAAGAATCCAAAGAATATTATTTGCAACGTAAAATTTTGTGGTTTTAAAGGAGTACGGTGCAACTTTTTCCAAGAATATCACACGAATTTTTCCCTACTCCAGGTATGTTAAGGCTATCCCTTTTTTCTTTTTGGCATGATCTATACGAACGAATGAAACGAGAAAATGCACAACTTCCATAAAATACTCTATTCGTAGAAATGCTAAAGATGTGTATATTCTTATTCTTCCATGTGTCATATTATTCTATCATCTGTTCATGGGTCTCAGAAATACGTAAGTTGGTAAAGTTTATTTCATGATATTAATCAGAGGCATAATGGCCTTATGACGTACCGAGAGATTTTATTAACATATTTCATATGCATTTCATGCATTTATACATGCACATTGACCCATGACTAGATGGCGTTATATATGCGTATACATATGTATATTTTATATGGGATATGGGAAAAATTATGGCGTTATATACACACCACCACCTGATCAGCTGGTATACATTGATGATTTTTCCCACAATGGTCGATATGATATGATGGGATGCCCTCAGAGGCCTGATGATGTTATGAAACATTAACCTATGCACGACATGACATTCATATGCATATGCATGACAATATAAGTATTTCATGATTTACAGAGTTATCCAGACTTACAGGTTGAGTCATTTACTCTATATTTCTTTCATGTCTGTTATGTATTTATTTATGTGCCTTACATACTCAGTACATTATTTGTACCGACGTCCCTTTTTCCTGGGGACGCTGCGTTTCATGCCCGCAGGTCCCGATAGACAGATCGAGAGCCCTCCAAATAGGCTATCAGCTCAACGAAAGATGTTGGTGCGCTCCATTTGCTTCGGAGTTGTTCGTTCGGTTAGTATGATTTAGACGTGTATTATTTGGTATGGCGGGACTCTGTCCCGACCTTTATGAAAATTATGTATTCTTAGAGGCTTGTAGACAGATGTCATGTATGTAAAATATTGTATGGCCTTGTCGACCTATGTTTGGTATGCGATTCGATATTTGTTCTTATAGGCCCGTATGTCTTATGTATAAGTTGGTATCTCACGTTGTATTTTACTTATCTCACGAAAGCCTTCCGTCTCAGTTATCTACGATAGTATGATACGTTATGTTGGTGCTCGGTTGAGGAAGGTACTGGGTGCCCGTCGCAGACCATCGGTTTGGGTCGTGACATAAGTGGTATCAGAGCAGTTCTGTCCTAGGGAGTCTACAAGTCGTGTCTAGTAGAGTCTTGTTTATGGGTGTGTCGTGCACTACACTTATAAGCAGGAGGCTACAGGGCATTTAGGACTATCACTATTTCTTCTTACTCTAGATCGTGTGGTAGAGCTCACTTATAAGAATACAAATTCCGAACTTCTATTTTATTCGTAATAAGACGATGCCTACGTTCAGAAAGATGATCGATAAGAGATATAACTGTGGAAGTGTTGAATTAGAGGAATTCAATTTTGCATCTTGCTTATGATGAGTAAATGCGAGGTGTTCAGAAGATCATACGTCTACTAAAAGGTGCACGGTTCTTGATAAGGAGCTTTTAGGAAAAAAATACTTATCGACTCTTGTGGTAAAAAGGAATAAACGGAATTGGAAGTTAGACACAAGTTGCAGCAAGTAAAAAAAGCAAGGTGAAGAAGGGTACAAGGTACCCAACTAATAAAGATTATCATTATTTACCATTCAGGAAGGGAGATATGAGCCTTTTGAATTACCTTTAACAGTAATAGATGTACGTACAATCGGCCACACCTATCTCAGTCATGCCCTGTGGGATCTAACAGATATGGTTTAAGAGAAGGACAGGATAGTAGGATCCAACTGAGGTTAGAATAACCCAAAATGAGGAATGGATGGCTTGCGTTAGTTGACATTTCCGAAGGATATTACAAAGGTGCTAATAGATCTCCTTGTGAGACACCCAGGTGGTGCACTCTAGAATATTACAATTAGATGAGAATACTAGCGTGATAAAAAATCTTGACGATAGGCACTGAAAGCCTGGAGGGAATAAATATTATCTTAGTTTGACTCCCGTCCCTAGTAGAGAGATAACTCTAGGCAACCCGAAGAGCCAGTGGATGGAGCAAAGGGGAGCTAAAAGCAAAAGAATATTCTGTTGACGTTTTCAGAATAAGGTGATAGACAAAAATGTTAGCAGGAAGTAAGAAGAGAGCTAATGAAGCATTAAGAGTAAGATGTGATACATGGATGATAATGGTAGGTCAAAAATATGACAGTACTACAGAGACTATAGTCAAGTGAAGGAAAAGACGAGAGGTGACAGGCCTTGAGGCAATAAAAAAGTATAGGCCATAAAGTCATATCCTCATTTCAAGAAATAAGTTAGTGACTCCAACACGACTATCAGAAGGGAGAGTTAAACCCCAGAGTAATAGAAATCGGTATAGGCTGGTGAACAAGATAAACTACATATGAATTAGGGACTGAATGATTTGAGAATGGTCGACATCATGAGCATTTCAGATTTTGTTCCGGCGATAATAGAATGGACAATAGAAGAAAATTCATGAGAAATTCATAGGTTGGTCATTCAGGAAGGCGTTTCCCTAAAGCAAGCCATGTAAGCAAATTTAAGCTTAAGGAACTGTATGTGCTAGTTATACTAAGTATCTGCCTCGCGAGTAAGGAATTTTGTTATCCTTGGTACAAAAGAATTACCGTGAGGCGAGTAAGGTTCATCGACCATGTGAAAAGACGCCAAAGATGAAGAAGTAAAACATCTATACGTAGATCATCGTAGCACTAAATCTTAGTGCTCCCCAAAGGGGGGAATATGGAATGATGTGACATTAAGTCAGAATTTAGTGGTTCTAGTAACTATGGAATGGTAACGGAAGAATGCGATAAAAATGAAAGGGATGAGATTGCGTTTATTCAAATCCTACAGATATGTTACGATTCCAGAACATTATGCAAGCACGGCGTCAAGGAAAAAAAGTAAGGGTCCTTGCGCGAGATGTTATTGATAGATAAGGAGTCAGTGAGAGACGAAAGTTAAGATAAAGGAAATAACCCAAGAAAGATTACATGAAACATTAATATGATAATGGGCCAACGAGTAGTTAGTAATTGGTTCGGGAAGAGCCTAGCTATGGATAAACAGGAAATTAAAGATGAGTCAGCAGATCGTGCAGGATAAACATAGTAAAACCCAATATAGTGAATTCAGCCTCACAATTATAACATCGTGATAATTGGGAAATATTTAGATATGAGTTGGGGTAGTTAAAGGTACCATATGAGTGTTACAGAGATAAAAGAAAGTGCCACTGGGAAGAAAGTTAAAAATACTAATTCAGAAGCAACCCTACAAACACAAGGGCATGGAGATAAGTAACTACGAATAATTATAGGCAAGGAAGGACATCAAAAGGTCCGTAATAAGCTCACAGCTTTACAAGAGTCAAGGGTTCTCCCTAGGTACTACAACGAAATACTAGCTGAGGAAATAAGGAAAAAGGTTTCAACCTAAGCACAACCACCTAAAGAGGAAATGGTCATGTAACAAAAGTATCACAACAACATTGTAAGCACTCCAAAGGAAAGTTGCACCTACCGTGGTTAATGAACGAGAAGTAAAAGGAAAAGTAATATTCGAGATCATATGAGATGCACAAAAACTCTGGCATGTGTGGGAACTAAGATAAGCTAAGTATGCACGCAACAAGGGGGCAAAAAGACCAGGAAAAGTAATAACTTACATTAAAGAAAGCTAATAAGGAACGAAAGGAATTATTCAATCAATGATCCAGAGATAATTACATTATGAATTCACCTGAGATTTCGGGATATGAAAATCATACAGCCGTAAAAGACTTTGGTATAAGTTAAAAAGAAATAATTAAGTCCAGGTTATAGACAAAGGATTGAATTGCTAAAGGATTGTATCATGGAGATTCCATAGCACCATGAAAGGCTAAAAGTAATAACTAACACCATGAGCCGCAGATCGGAAAATAGCTTAAGCCTACATAAAGGCTGATCAGAAAGAAGGGGAAACTAAAGAGTTACATCGACTAAGAAAAATAGGAGGGACCAAGAGAATTAGAGACCTTAGGATCACTCTTAAGTAGCAGAGGTATAACCGAGATAGTATAGTAGCCATATTTTCTAACGGCTCTATGATGAAACTAACTGAAGAATACCAGCCTCATAAGAAGTCAGTATGAAGCTCCCACCGAATTGTGTATGCACCAAAGGTGAAAATATTATAATAGAGCTTCGGGTTGTGGAGATAAATTATGCCTAAGTGGAAGGGAGATTATGAAAGAGATAGAAGAATGTGAGGTAATATTTTAATGTAAGTAAGGAAAAGGTGAACAACATACAAGATAATCAAATACAGAAGGTTATGAATAGTCTATACTGCGGAACAGGGGCTAGAAGTGCAGGGATATAGTATCCAGGAATGATAGCAGTGTCATCAGTGGCATACCTTCCAGCCTATGGTTTCTAAGTACCAAAAGGTCTTATTAGAGAGTGGAAGAAGAGTTGGAGACGATGTGATGTCTCGATGTTCTAGAAAAACATAAGGAAATTTATGATGCAAGCGAGTTGAAGGAAGGTTGCGAGTAGTATAAATAAATATATGTAGGACGCAAGCTGAAGTATGGTAAAGCAACAAGGTTTTAGGAAGACATGAATAAGGACAAGAAAGAGCGAATGAGATGGTGACGAGAAACAAATAAGTTCTCGGGATTGAGCCCGTGAAAACAAGAGATCTGTTGATTTCTCAAAGTTATAGAAAGATCAATAGAGCTTGAATGAACTCAAAAGAGTTACTCATCATAAGTAAAATTTGAAAATAGATGGAACGTTTCCCTAATAGTAGAATAAGGATGTAATTGTGGTAGATAAAGGATGACGTTTGGGCCTTTGATCGAGTAATAATTTGAAGAAGGGATTTATGAATTGCATGGGATTAGTTTACCCACGTAAGGTGAATCACATTGGGATGCTATGAAATACGATTATGGAATTATAGTGTCGTATCGCCCCTAGGCGGATCAAGAAAAATCGTTTCAAATGTTCCATGATGAGACGTAAGCCATAATGGCAAGGTATTACATAAGAAGTTTCAAGTTATCAGTGGTATATTGTAGATCAATATTGAGGTGAATCCACAAAGGATGGACAAAAGTCACAAAGTATGAGATGAGATTAGGCCATCATTCTTAAGATGAACAATATTGAGGAAGAATTAAAGGACTTAGATTTATACATATGGGATAAGCAAAGAAAGTAACCCATCATTTGGTAGCAGACCTCAGTAACAATAAAATAAAGTAAGAGTTATGGTATAGTATGACCTACCTAGATGCAGTAAAGTCATACGAATGGATAACTGGGTATATGAAATAATATATAGCAATATTCGTAAATTCGACAAAATATCGAGCGAAGAACTTCAGTACACCTATAGATGCCCAAAGAGGCATCCTATTAAGCCTTGTATATGTTTACAAAGTAAGGCCTAGAGATTGGCTAAAATCTAGAGGAAAAAGGAGAGAAGAGTCGCATAGGCACAAAGCCAGTATTGTCGAGACTGCATGATAGAAGGTAGCAACAATTACGAGATTGGAAGGAATCCGATCACAAATCATGGCGTGGGTAAGAGTCCTAAATGGAAAGGAGAGTATTAAGCTATTCACAAAAGCTATAAGTTATGAAAATGATAATATAATCAACCAACATTCGAGGACGAATTTTCCAAAGGGGAGAATGATGTTACGCCCTACAATATTACGATGATGTTACGCTTCGCAGTATTAAATTATGACGATGTTACACCCTATAGTATTGTACGTTGAATTTATCATAAGGTAATTGACATCATTCCAAGGAAAAAAAATATTTTGAGATTATAAGGATTATGCTATTTTAAACAAGTGATGAGTAAGTTCGTGAAGGTGGGAGGGGAAACAAGTCAAAGGAAATGAATTTTTGTCGAAGTTTGGAAATTTGGGATAAAATACGGTCCAAGCTTGCGGGCTGGAAAACCATTTTTCTCAATATGGCGGACGTTCCATGCTTATCAATTCCTCCCTCAATAGTTTACCCAATCAGGTTATGTAATACATTAAACTTCCACATTATATTTTCAATCAATTATAATGCATTCAACGCAATTTCCTGTGGGGTACTACTCCAAATAAGAAAAAAGTTCGTCTTTTAAAATGGAAAATCTTTACCACCCCAAAACCTCAGGGCGAACTAGGAATTCAACAAATTCACCTAAAAAATAAGTCGCTAATTGCCAATCAAACTTGGCGTCTCCTCAAATAACCTCATTCGTTGTGGGCCACCATACTCTTTTATAAATATTTCTACCGCCGCAAGCATATACCACATCCGGTTCCTTTATTTGGGAAAATTTGATTTTTGGGTGGCATCTCTGCCAACAGGGAATACAATGGTCAATTGGAAATGGAACCCTTATCAACTTTCGACATGACAACTTGCTACCTACTACCAAACCTCTTCGTTATTCCCTTATAGGACCCCTACCCCAACATGTAGCTAGCAATACCATCTCTATATATCTCTCTAACGGCCACTGGGAGTTCGTCTCATTCTCCTTTGAACTACTAACCTCAATCCTCCAACATATTCTAAATGTTCATCTTCCCTCTTATACCTCATCCCCTGATTTCTACGCCTGGACCCTCACACCCCATGGGAACTTTACTACCAAATCACTTTAGCATCACTTACTACCTACAACCACAACTCACTGCTTCCATGGATTTGGAAATTAAGGTTACCTCCAATAATCAGACATTTCCTATGGCTTTGAGGCCACCAACGCTTGCCCACAGTGGCATACTGCCACTGCATTGGCATTCTCAATAATGCCACTTTTGTCCACTGTCACACTACTACAGAAACAATCCACCATCTCCTTATAGAATGCCCGACATTCACACACATTTGGTCTGATTTTCCACATGCTTCCGATAATTGTTGAACTTCTTACATTTGAAACTAATCCACACGAATGCCTAAAACAACTATCTTGCATACACATATTCCCCATCCCCTTAATATCCCCAACTTCATCCTCATACCCTTCTATCTATGGAATATATGGCTCACTCGAAACTCTATTGTCTTTCGCTCCGCCCACAAACCGCTCCCCTCACCCCATATCATAAATTTGGTAACATAATTTTTATACCTAGTAGGAATGCCAGCTCACTCGCCCAATCGCATGCTCCTACACCTTAAATGGGACCCACCTACCACTACACCTTTCAAGCTAAATACTGATGGTTCAATACACCTAGATACTGGCAGGGTGGGCTGGGAGGTGTTATACGTGACTCCGCTCGAAATTGGCTTACAGTTTTGTGGGGCCCCACATTTCTCATGGAAGTGTGAAAACTGAATTATGAGAAATTTATAATGGATCGTAATTAGATATTAATCGTGGCTATAAACTATTGAAATAAACCTTGATGCCCAAGCAGTTACTACAATTTTACATACCTCCCTCCCTTTATATGCTAACATCATAAATTATTGCAAGTTTCTCCTCGCGAGACTGGATGATCCTACTGTTCTTTCAACTTACAGGAATCAAAACTAAGTAGCAGATCTATTAGCAAAGTCTAGATGCAACGTGGACCCCACAACTGGCATCACTGATTTTGTACATCCTCCACCTTTTATCCAAAGAGCTTTGGATGACGATTGCTTAGGCACACTTTTTGTCAGAAGGGTTCCCTCAAAAACCTTACAATAGTCACTCAGTTTGCAACGTCCCTTTGGAGAATCTTTTCGTATCTCTCATGATACGAGAACAACTAATTGTAGCTTTAATTATCACCGAACCCCCTATGTAATGACCCAGTAAGTGGTTAACCCCTTAGCTCAGCCTTTTCGTGTTTACATGCTCATGGTACTCATCCCCCTTAATATAATATAAATAGTTATCTTTTGAACCAAAAATAAAAATTATGAGGGCCATTGATGAAGATAGAACGGTGAACATAAATGCTAAATTTCTTGTAACGGGCAACATGCTTAATATTTTGGAATATTCTCCATTGAATGCTACCCGGTGAAGAGTATCTATTGCATCCTTATGAGCATTATTCTTTCCGGTGACAGTCAAGACAATTGCCTTCGATTCTGGCTATCCCCCATCTTAGGTTCCACGTGTCCCTCTTTTGGGCGGCCACATGGCACTGTATATTATACCTTATACAGATAGTCCCCCTGCTTTTCGGTGACATAACTTTTTGTCACCGGGAAGTTGGTAGAAACACTCTTTTGGCGGGAATTGCTAATGATTCCTTCTGAAGTATTTTGACGGTTGATTAGACGCACGTCTCTACGCATTTAATGCCCCCAACACGTGTCATCCCACGATTCAGCATAGCTTTTTCCAGTTATCGAGGTAATCATGGCCGTGAATTTAGCTGCCAAAAGATTTACTTATACGCATCAATCTTCTCCACTTATACTCCATAACTTTCCTAACTTTTTGAAATCTTCCTTTCTGTTAATTAACCTTTCTGCAACTCCCTTCGAACGAAAAATATTTTCTTTTATCCAAATGGCTTCTTCTTCAAACAACGTTAGCTTTTCAAAAGGCAAGAGCAAAGCTGAAGATGTTGCTCCTCCAATGGTGGATTCTATCATTCATAGAAGTTTTGTTACAACAAATGACTTCGAAGAGAAATTCCTTTCGACTCTCCCTCGCACGTGTTGGCAGATACCCTTCTTCCATTTGTCCTTCCAGTATTCCTGTTGTGAAGAAAGACTGTCGCTGCCATGATTTGGACATTGTTTCTCCCAATCTAACAGAGTGAGCGACCCTTCCCAAGGAGGATTTTACATATTTTTACATGTATCCCTTTACTTTGGGTGAAGTTCTCTTTAAGTGGAGAGCTTGACTCCACCATTGCGGATATCTGCCTCCACTGCCAAGTGTGTTTGGCAGAAGTAAGTCTTTCTATGTGGAGGATGATCGCTTGTCCTCGGTACCTGTGCCAGGGGATGAGAGATGATCTATATTTAGCTCATGTGATGAATCTCTATTCCCAAAAATCTTTCGTGGGGGAATGATAAATTTCAGCAAACGCGGCCACCATGCCCTGTTATCTAGCATGGATAATGACAACGACCGTAGTGGTTGGAACGATTCATTGTTGTCACGATCCAAAATCTATTAAAGGTCGTGATGGCGCCTAACACCACTATCAGGCAAGCCAATAATAAATGATTGCCTTAATTACTCATTTTAGTATTGGAAATCATAGTTTTCTTTAATTACATAGTACAAAATGGGATTTACAAGTGAATAAAAATATTTTTGCAACTACATTAATGAATAATCGTAAGCACCCCCAAAATCCGGTGTCACAAGTGCATGAGCATCAACTAGGAAATAAAATAAAATACAGAATCTGTCCGAAATACAAATTAGACAAAAATATAAATAACTTTGAGAGAGACTCTGCTGGCTGCGGATCGTAACATGAATTGCAGCTCGCGGCAAGTTCCCGCATCATCCGCGTCTCCGTGTCCAAAGGACCACGGACATTAATGTACCTGCACAAAAATATGCAGCAAGTGTAGTATGAGTACGTAAATCAATATGTACCCAGTAAGTATCTAGCCTAACCCCGGAGGTGTAGTGACGAGGGGACGACATCGAAACCCACTAGTGGTCTAACTAAGACTCTCGTCACCTCGTGTGTACGTAGAGAATCTCGTCACCTCGTGCGTACGTAATCTCCGCAATAAGTTGCACATATTGAATATATCACCTAGGGGTAGTTTCCTCCTCACAGAGTTAGACAGGAGACTTACCTCGCTCTGAAGTTCCATAACCGGCTCCAAAGCCTCTCTAACACCTCAAACCGATGCCCATCTCTCCAAAATAGTCAATAAATGTGCAAATACATAGATACATACTCTAATACTCATTATAAATCAATTTATAACAATTTCCAACTCTACTAAAATTTTTGATAAAATCACCCTCGGGCCCACATGCCCGGATTTCGGAAATTTCTGAAGATAATCATTACCCATAACACTACGAACTCAAATATATGATTTATTCTCAATTCCATGTCCAATGTCGTGGTCAAATTCCAAAAATTCCAAATTCTTGGTTTTCCACCAAAAATCCCATTTTCTACATATTTCCATGGTTAAATCCGTATATAAATCATGTATTTAACTCACAAGGTGAAGAGCGCACTTACCCCATTATAGTTGATGAAGATGGAACTCCAAAAGTGCTCCAAAATCGGCTCCCATGGACGGAATGAAGTGAAATTGAGCCAAACCCTCGTTTTGAAGAAGCACACTGCCCAGCCCGACCTTCGCACCTGCGGTCCGATAGCTGCTCCAGCTCGGCCAACAGATCCCGTATTTGTGTCCCATGTAGCGCATCTGCGCTTCCGCTTCTGCGGTTATTAAGCGCTTCTGCGCTCGCGCACGTGTGCTTATGCCCGCTTCTGCAGCCAACGCCTTTTGGTCAACCTCCACTTCTGCATCGCCCCTATCCGTAGGTGTGGTCCCGCTTCTGCTGCCAAACGACCGCATCTGCGGTCCTAGCACTGCCCAGCTAGGGTCCGCTCGTGCATTTTCTTTGCCGCTTTTGGGGCGTCGCACATGTTGCCCTTTTTCCGCAGGTGCGATTGCACCAGAACTCAGGCCCTTCAACAATATAACATATCTTCAAATTGATCAGTTGGCCATCCGAAAACACCCCGAGGCCCCCAGGACCTCAACCAACTCTACCAACAAGTCTTAAAACACAATATGAACTTAGTCGAACCTTAAAATCACATCAAACAATGCCAAAATCATGAATCACATCCCAATTCAAGCTTAATGAAGTTGAGAACTTCAACCTTCTACATTTGACACCGAAACCTATCAAATCAAGTCCGATTGATCTCAAATTTTTCACACAAGTCACATTCGACATTTCTGACATAACTCCAACTTCCGGAATCGGAATCCAACCCTGTTATCAGAAAGTTCACTTCCCGTCAAACTTTCCAAAAACCTTCAACTTTCCAACTTTCGCCAAATGACTCTTAAATGACCTGCAGACCTCCAAATCCACATCCGGACGCACTCCTAAGGAAATCACAATATGGAGCTATTCCCAGACTCGAAATTCCAAACGGATAGCGATAGCATTAAAATACACTTCAACCCAAATTTATGAAATCCTTCCAAAATGCCAACTTCCCACAATAGGCGCCAAAATGCTCCCGGGTCATCCAAAACCCGATCCGCACATACTCCCAAGTTTAAAATAATTATACGAACCTATCGGAACCTTCAAATCCCTATTCCGAGGTCATTTACTCAAGAGTCAAACCTTAGTCAATTCTTCCAACTTAAAGCTTCCAAAATTAGAATTTTCCATCCAAATCAACTCTGAATTTCCCGAAATCCAATTCTGATTATACGTGCAAGTCATAATTCCTGAAGTGAAGCTACTCATGGCCTCAAACCACCGAACGACGTGGTAGGGATCAAAACGACCGGTCAAGTCGTTACATTCTCTCCCAGTTAAACATATGTTCGTCCTCGAACGTGCTAAGAACTGCTCTGAAGTTGTCTGAAATCACTGTTTAACACCTTGTGCACCTATCCGTGCTACCACAACCTAGTTGAGCACATTAGCTTGAGCCAATCTGAAGATCCCCCCTTTTCATTTAATCAAGTAAGCCTTAGAACCAAATTCCAACATCCAAAATCCTCCCAGGCCTGCTTCCAGCATACAAACACTGTATCAGTCACTATACCCTGTACCAAATCATGATTGTATATCTTTACTGAATTCACACCATGCACCGCATAATTCACATAACACCCCCTGGCCACAATAATCGAAATCCCTCGAATCTAATGCTCACAACACACCTCATGACGCATATAAGTCCTGCTTCAACTCTTGCAATATTTCCACGACGAAAGAGATGTGTAGAAACTCATAACTACCTGCCGAATCACAATTTATGGAGTCTCTCCTCCTGAAAAGAACCATTACCTCATTTTGGACTGAATAACGATATTTACTCTTTAACATGCCTTATATAAATCCAATAGCACTGATCCCGGGTCCAATAATCTCGTCTCACCCAGTACAAGTTGCTCGGCAATAAGCCATCTCAAACATTGACCGAGGTCTCATATGATGCCACAATGCGCCAACAAACTACAAACTTGAATATGATACATAGGGAAAATGAGCTCTGGAAAGATCTACTCAACCCCTGTAACTAATTAAGAAACCAAAAACATGTTATGAACCTTCCTCAGAAAATGTGAACACATAAGAATAGATAATGGGGAACTGTACTCAACATCACACTGCTGCGGCGTGCAACCCGATCCTCACATGATACCGTTGCGGCGTGCAACCCGATCCAACCATGATACTCGTGGCGGCGTGCCACCTGATCCAAACAATGTACCCATGGCGGCGTGCCACCCGATCCACACATAATAATCTATAAGGAAATACTTACCGAGCTAGAATTCTCATACCTACGAAATGCCCGCATGTCGACCACAAGCACGCCAAGTGCATAAGGGGAGACAGATAGCGCCATACGTTATGAAAATCAAGCACGACTAAGGTGCAATAAATGACCTGCATCTCGAGAGCCATACTGCTCATATAGCACTGCAAGCTACACGGGACCACAAAATATGTGCGAATAACCAAGCCGTCTCATAACCCATATGGCACAACCCGAAGACTCCTCGCAAGAAATGCTATACTGAAAAGAACACATCCGGTCGGTATAGAGCACACATTCACATTTAGATCTATCCACGGATCTCAAGCCAATTTGGATCGTACCGTACTGGGCTAATAACCTTTCAAGGGTCCACGGTAACCTTTTTCCATGAAATATAAGAGCAACCGTAAATTCCGGTACAAACTTCCACCGTTCACAACCAATTGGTTAGGGCGCCTTCCAGGCCTAAACTCTCACATTAGCGATAGTACCATAATCTCCATACTTGGTTTTAATATTTAATCAATCAAGTGACTACATGCCACACTTATACAATCTTCCCGTGGGATGCGCTCCCATGACCCCTCCGCACCAGGTAATAAAGTCTGCACATCCATACCATCGACCATGCAATGCTGTAAAGCGAATCAAGAATCCAAAAATTTGTACACAAAGCCTCTTACATAGGACACCGATCTCAGGTGACGCTAAAGACAATACCAGCTTACTCTAAACATTTGAATTCTTTCCTGCTCATCTGAGCTCTTGACATTCTTGTCAACATCGAACCGCAACCTTGATCCTCAATTTCAAATTCCCGTGCCGCTCACTGCACCTACATGCCAATACTCGAGAGTACAAGAATTTCACGATAACTCCTGAACCACTACTAGAATAAACACTCCATCATATAGGAACCTTCCACTTAACTTATTTCAGGAGGACCGATGTAACACACGACTGAATTCCCATAACCGCAGAAAATACAAACCTCAAGTCCTAATCTAAGCCACCGTAACTCTTCTGGGATCCATTTACACAACAAAGCTATTAGGATCAAATACTTACCAAACGAATCAAATTAGGGTGGCTGTCAAGCCTCGCACGTACCACCACAAATCACATGTAGAACTTAACACGCTGAAGGAACTGATCACTGCCACCATCATGCCGATTCAACCATTGCTAGCCGATTTGACTTCTTCTAATTTACTCTGGACTTGCCTTAGAAATAATAATAGCTCTATTAAATATACAACAAACTCAATCCGCACTCATCCGGAGTGACCCCATTTCACGAAACCACGTTGTCTCAATACCCATGAACTATCTCATACCTTTCCTTGTACGCACATGTGCATCTTCAACCGGTACACCCATTATGATAATTCCTCTATGAATCCAAAGTCATTTCCTCCCATCCCTCCAATGCTACACCACAGAACGATGATACCATAGAACACTCCAAGTCCCTTTCATAATCCACTGCAAAAGCTCGATACTTAACCGCACCACGGACTCCAAATTTTCAGGCACTGCACCTTAATTTTATTTTTGAACCCGCTTGAACCGTTGTTGGGAGTCACCCACTTTTACTTGTTCCTGAATAATAATCAAACTCCATAGCCCTGCTAGCACATGAACACCCCCTCAAAGAAGCACCCGACTGAATTACCTTCCATGTACATTACATCTACACTAAGCATAACTCTGAGTCTTCCCAAAATCTGAACACGAACTGATAAGTCCATATATAGAACACATTCCTCAAATCCCTTGCACGAATTACACTTAATTTTTTTCTTTCCTTAGTCATAATAATCCTACCAATACACCGATAACCAGGAACCGCACGAGTAGACAACCACACAATCCAATCATAAATGCTGGGGCTCTCCCACTTAGCTTGAAGCTACAATTACATAACCCCGGGACCCACCAAAATTCCTTCTTCTCCATTGATATCAGCTGAAAGTGCAACAATACATCCCAAACTGGAAGTCATATTGCATCCAAATAAAATCTGTGGAACTAGTCATTGCCCATCATGAATTGCCAAATTTCTGTAAACTTTCCTCAAGGCGTGTGGATATACTACCACATAATCCATATGCTACTCTACCACTCTCCCACTTCGGTAAACCCTCTTCCTTAGGAAATTACCCGCCTTCTGCCTCTCACACTTGGCCTTCTAGAAATTTAACCACCGTAAGACACCTCACACATGTCCTTCCTCCTTCTTCACCGCCCAATTGTTGCCTTAAATCAAATCCGTACCTGTAGCACCGGAACTAGTGAATTGATATGAACTCTAAAACTCCTAGAATATCATCCGTATCGAGCCATCAATATTAGAAATACCCATTCGATTTTGAACCACTACACACTATGATCTCTAACAGCCGCTTCCCGGTACCCTTTCACAATACCCTGCTCCGAAGGCGAATTGAAGAAGACCATAACACCGGTGAACTTAACGAATTCAAAAAGGACGATGACACCACCTCACAAATTAAAATTCTACCACGCTCGTAAACACCAAGTCTTGTTACTCCATCAACACATACTTGAACATTCATAGTCTGATTTCCTTTCCTCTACTGGGACTAAATGTTGAACCTCTAAGCCGTGAATTGAGAAACCCTTTTATCAAGTCATTCCTTCCCCGACACATAGACAAGCATCTTACCATTACATCAATGATGTGCGATAACATTTCCTGAACATCGTAGCAACCTGTGCATAGCCTCCAAACCATAAAAAATACAGCTACTGAGTTGAAATGACAGAACATCCTTCTGCAATGCGATGACATTAGCCCAATCAAATATGTATGGCAAAATATCCTGCACCACATCTGTAGTACCATTACAATTCCTTGATTACCAATTGATAACAAGCTCTTTGCGTCGCATAAGATTGAATAGGAAAGAAATAATGGCATAAGCCTCAAAGGAAGTCAAACCACACGAAGAGGAATCAAGAAGGGAAGTTCTCCCAACATCCTTGTAGCCTCTCGAAGATAAGTACAAACGTCTCCGTACTGATCTGCAAGACTGTACTAGACTTGCCCATGAATCGTAAGATCTAAGTGAACCTAGTGCTCTGATACCATCTATCACGATCCAAAATCCATTAAATGTCGTGATGGCGCCTAACACCGCTGTCAGGCAAGCCAATAATAAATGATTGCCTTAGTTACTCAATTTAGTATTGTAAATCATAGTTTACTTTAATTACATAGTACACAATGGGATTTACAAGTGAATAAAAATGTTTTCACAACTACATTAATGAATAATCCGTAAGCACCCCCAAAACCCGGTTTCATAAGTGCATGAGCATCAATTAGAAAATAAAATAAAATACAGCATCTGTATGGAATACAAATTAGACAGGGAAATATAAATAACTCTGAGAGAGTTCCTGCTGGCTGCGGATCGTAACATGAAATGCAGCTCGCGGCAAGTCCAGTCCCCGCATCAGCCACGCCTCCACGCCCAAGGACCACCAGACATAAATGTACCTGCACAAAAATGTGTAGCAAGTGTAGTATGAGTACGTAAATCAACGTGTACCACTTAAGTATCTAGCCTAACCCCGGAGGAGTAGTGACGAGAGGACGACATCGACACTCACTAGTGGTCCAATAATATCAAGTACAGTAAGGGGGTGAACAAATATGAGGCAGAGTAAATCAATGAAATAAACAAGTGTAAATATGTGGTACAATTCTCCTCCTTACAATAAACTCAAGCTCTCAATTAGCAAATTCCTCCTCAACCGGAGCATATATATATATATATAATGGACCTCACCAAATAGGTTATTATAATTCGAACCAGGGCAAAACTCACAGGTACCCTGGCTTCTTGCCAAACATTCCACACGATTCCATGAGGATATTTTATAGAAATGCCGAGGGGTACGGCCCGATCCCATCATAATCTGTGCACTGCCGAGGGTCGAACGACAAGAATCCTAGATGCATTTACTAAATTGCCGAGGCGAACGACCTGCTCCCATGAGATTGTGGCACATAAATCCTGCCGAGACGAACGGCCTGATCCCATTAGAATAAGAAGCTTAAACGGGTCCTGGACCCCCACTCACAAATAAACATATGAGGTATAATTTTTAAGGAAAATCGTTCGATGAAAATGCATAACGCGTGGGAAAGCCTTAAGAGGAACACCATTATTCTGTGGAAAATCTTGAAACTCGTGAAACCTCTACAATAGCAAGTCTATCACTCTACGCATGTCTAGTCTCAAGTCGTAATGCGAAATAAAAGAATTAAACGATCAAGGATAATCCCTATAGTACAAGTACAATATGGTGTGAACCTAAGTCTACCCGGACAATAACATGAATCTAACTATGTACAGACTCTCGTCACCTCGTGCGTACGTAGTCTCCGCAACAAGTTGCGCATATAAAATATATCACTTAGGGGTAGTTTCCCTCTCACAGAGTTAGACAGGAGACTTACCTCACTCTGAAGTTCCATAACTGGCTCCAAAGCCTCTCTAACACCTCAAACCGATGCCCATCGCTCCAAAATAGTCAATCAATGTGCAAATCCATAGATACATACTCTAATACTCATTATAAATCAATTTATAACAATTTCCAACTCCGCTAAAAAATTTGATAAAATCACCCTAGGGCCCACATGCTCGGATTCCGAAAATTTCTGAAGATAATCATTATCCATAACACTACGAACTCAAATATATGATTTATTCTCAATTCCATGTCCAATTTCGTGGTCAAATTCCAAAAATATCAAATTCTAGGTTTTCCACCAAAAATCCCATTTTCTACAAATTTCCATGCTTAATTGCGTATATAAATCATGTATTTAACTCACAAGGTGAAGAAAGAACTTACCCTATTATAGTTGATGAATATGTCACTCCAAAAGTGCTCCAAAATCAGTCCGAAATTGAGAAACCTTCGTTATAAAGAAGCACACTGCCCAGCCCGACCTTCGCATTTGCGGTCCGATAGCCGCTCCTGCGGCTCCTCACCAACGAAAATCCTATCGCAGGTGCGGCTCAATCTCGGCCCAGGTTCTCACATCTGCCCCCATATAGCGCATTTGTGCTTCCGCTTCTACGGTCCTCAATCACTTATGTGTTTGCGCATGTGCGCGTTTTTGCCCGCTTCTACGGCCTAGGCCTTTTGGCCAACCTCCTCTGCTGCGTCGCCCCTATCCGCAGGTGCAATCCCGCTTCTACGGCCAAACAACCGCATCTACGGTCCTAGCACTGCCCAACCAAGGTCCGCTCGTGCACTTGCCTTGCCGCTTTTGCGGCGTCGCACCTGCGGCCCTTTTTCCGCAGGTGCAATTGCACCAGAACTCAGGCCCTTCAGCAATAAAACAAATCTTCAAATTGATCCGTCGGCCATCCGATACCACCCCGAGGCCCCCGAGACCTCTACCAACTCTACCAACAAGTCTTAAAACACAATATGAACTTAGTCGAACCTTCAAATCACATCAAACATTGCCAAATATGAATCGCATCCCAATTCAAGCTTAATGAACTTCAGAACTTCAACCTTCTACATTCGACGCCGAAACCTATCAAACCAAGTCCGATTGACCTCAAATTAACACAAGTCACATTCGACATTTTGGAGCTACTCCAACCTCCGGAATCGGAATCCGACCCTGATATCAAAAAGTCCACTCCTGGTCAAACTTTCCAAAAACCTTAAACTTTCCAATTTTCGCCGAATGACTCCGAAATGACCTACGGACCTCCAAATCCACATCCAGATGCACTCCTGAGACTAGAATCACCATACGGAGCTATTCCTAGACTCGAAATTCCAAACGGACACCGATATCATTAAAATACACTTCAACCCAAATTTATGAAATCCTTCCAAAATGCCAACTTACCACAATAGGTGCCAAAACGCTCCCCGTTCATCAAAAACACGATCCGAACATAGTCAATTTTTCCAACTTAAACCTTCCAAAATTATAATTTTCCATCCAAATCAACTCTGAACTTCCCAAAATCTAATTCTGACCATACGTGCAAGTTATAATACCTGAAGTGAAGCTACTCATGGCCTCAAACCACCGAACAATGCGCTAGGGCTGAAAACGACCACTTGGGTCGTTACAGTCGTAGTTACCACCAACGACATCATTTCAGCAACGACTTCATCCTTTCTGAAAATGTGGAACCGCACTCGTAAGCTTCTTGTTTAATATTTAATATTTCGTTTATTAGGGATTCTTCCATATCCGTATTGATACTTCATCCTCTTCCCTAATCCCTAGTTCATGGGAATTTGGAACAAGATGCTAAAGACTTCGTACGAAAATATGATAAGTGCTAACACTACGCACCACTGGTACATCAACCGACATAACCGTTGCATTCGGTTCTGTCCCCGTGGCCGTTCATGAAATGGGGTATGGACATCATCAGACCATTGCCGTCGACCCTCAGAAACATAAGATTTCCTTTTTTTTTTTGACTAACTATTTTCTAAGTGGGTGGAAGCGGACCTTATCAGAATATTGGCGAGCGCAAAATGGTGGATTTATTGTAGGAAAATATAATTTGCAGGTTCAGAATACCAAAAGAGATAGCATGCAATAATGGACTATAATTTATCGGTTCAAAAGTTACAAAGTTCCTTGAAGATTTAAAAATAAAGAGGATCACATCTTCACCCTATCATCCGAGCGCAAACGGCCAAGCGGACTCAAAGAACAAAGTGATTATACAAAACCTGAAGAAAAGGTTGGAATTGGATAAAGGTAAGTGGCCCGAGGAATTAACCGGAGTTTTATGGGCGTACCGAACAACGGCCAAATCGAGCACAGGAGAAACTCCATTTTCCCTTGTGTACGGGGCAGAAGCTTTAATCCCAGTGGAAGTAGGGGAACCCACCTTGAGATATTTTCAAGCAGATGAAGAATCAAACAATGAAGGGAGCTACTTGATGAGCGTAAGGACTTGGCGCATGTAATAATGGCAGCCCAAAAGCAGAGAATGGAGCGGTATTATAATCAAAGATCCAACCTCCATTATTTCAAAGTAGGAGACTTTGTCCTAAGGAAAGAAACTCAAAACACCCGGGAGCTCAACGCAGGGAAGCTAGGTCCAACATGGGAAGGCCTCTACCGGGTTTCAGCTGTCACCAGAAAAGGTTCATATGAATTGGAAAACCAAGATGGATAAAAGTTGCCCAGCAAGTGGAATGTGGCACACCTCAAAAGCTATTACTATTGATAAACATCACTTGAACTGAAAGTATGTGTTGCACTCTTTTTCCCTTCGTTCAGTTTATGTTCCAATTGAATTCTTCTTGCAAGGTTTTTAACGAGACAATAATGGAAAGCATACTACGAGGAAATATTCAACAACAGCAATAATACCTTTAATAACAATTCACACATGCAAAGAGACACTCCGGGACGGTTAGATAGTCTTTGGCTCTATACCAAAATTCCCACTGGGAAGTTAAGTTTGCTATAGGATAAAGGTTACCCGACGGTTCACAGGTGCAAACCATTAAAGGATTGTTAGATAGTCTTTCGCTCGATAGCATAAATTCCTAAGGGGAAGCGAAGCTTGTTACCGAGCATAAAATTGTCTAACAATTCATTAATGGGGTCCTTGAAGATGCAAAACTTTCAGTGTTCCAATTCGCATTCTTTGCATCCAAATACTAGGGGAATGATATGAGGATAAGGCAACAATGACTGCCACGATGACCGGACAACGAAAACCAGAAACATAGTTGTATTGTCGGGACCAGGGACTACGCGGCCAGCCCCGTAGATTCAAGTTGTACAAGTTAGCCACAAGTAAATGGAAATTTCTTTTTAGCATAAAAAATGCCGATGTACTTTTTTAAAATGGAAGGAATAAAATGAAGTCCTTTTATTTTTATCTTGTTTCTTGTTTGAGCGATGAATTAATTTTGCCGTAATGAACATGAGGCGTCTTCTTCAAGAGAACTGTAAACATAAGAGGGCCATCTCTTATAAAAACCCTCACGTTAAAGGTTGATTCCGGAAGAACTTATGCCAGGAATCAAAATGCCTTCGGAAAAATACACCCGAAGCCTTGCCAAGAAGACGCAAGAATCAAACTTTTGCAAACACTTAACCCTCACGTTAAAGGGTTGATTTCGATAGAACTTATGCCTGGAATCAAATTGATTTTGAAAATACACCCAAGGTTTCACATAATAAGACACAAACAACCTAACTTGCGCAAAACTCTTAAGCAAAATGAAGAGAATGCAGAGACCTAAAACTTGCATAAAGGTCTGAACAAAAGAAAGACTCAAATTTTACTTGAGCAAAAGGATGTTTTTATTAAAAATATGTGCCAGACTGGCACAATCACAAAAGTTGAAAAAAGAAAAGAAAGCTAAATTGCTGCATCTCCGGAGCCTGGAGGAAGAGAAGTGTTCGCGCCCCTAGGGGAAGTAGGTAGATTCGCTGATACCTCAACAATATTTCACTCAACATCATCACCTTTCGGTTCCTATTCAGTTCCCAAAAATTCGAAACTGGAACCAGAAGAACCAGGAGCATCAAGATCTGTTGAGGGAACCACCGGGAGACCATTTTTAGCAGTCAACTCAAGCTCACGGGCCTTAGCAATTTCAACATCAAAATCAATGGTACCAGCTTTGGCCTCCTCCAAGGTTTTTCTCCTCATGTTGTACATGGCGTAAGTTTCCTCAATAACGAGGGAAGCCACTCGGCGCTTAGATTCTTCTTTGAGCTGAGTTACTTCGGTAGAAGGGTTTTCCCGAGCGGATCTAATGGACTTGAGGCTAATGTAAAGATCGCGGACAATAGAGCTAAATATTTTATTGTGATTTTGGCCTTCTCTCCCGCAACAACAAGGTCTTCAGTATTCGAATTCAAGACCGCCTTTAAATCGATCAACCTTTCAGTGGAGGAAGCCTCACGGTCAGATGCAGCAAAAATGACATTATGAGCTTCAACCTATTTAGCTCTAGCCTCTTCAACCTATTTGTTCGCTTGGCTAAAAATGAGCCTCCAGTACAATGGCTTCAGTGGCTTTAGCTTCAAGTTCTGAGAGGCGAGCGACACTTTGCTCTCGTTGTGCCAAAAGTTGATCCCGTGCGGAGGTAAATTCTTCCTTTTCATGAATTAACTTCTGAAGGCCCCGGAAGCAAGAAAGTTGGCCTACAAATTAAGAAGAGAAAAATGCAGGATATGCTTAGGAAAAAATAGAAGAAATAACAGAGGAATTAAGGAATGTACCGCTGCAGCGCTGTGCATGGAGTTGTTCAACAAGCACTCTCTGGAGAGAGCCTGAATCCTTTCCCAATCTTTTTTTGAAGCCAAAGGCTTCGGATAATTAGAAAGTTCCACCGGCCAGAGTAACTGTTGCATCTGGAGGAGACCGAAAGAGTAATGTTCCTCCTCCGTTGCGGATCTTCAAACGGGGCAATATAATTTTGCCCCAAATTCCTATGATGTAGGGACTGGGGAAGAGGAGAGCCTTCTTCTTGGTCAGGTGCGGCCGATGGAGATGATGTAGAATTTGCTGATGGAAGATCCAGGGAAGAAGGAGATGAAGGTGATGGCGATAAAGGATGAGAAACAACCGCGATAGACGCGGTGCTGGTTCTTGGATGCTCGCCAATTGAAGATGGCAAGGACCAAGTACTCAGCCCCGCAGTACCAAGCACATCAACTGGGGATACATCATCCTTGGTTGGTGTAACTAACTCAACAGATTGAGCATTCTGTTGAGTTGATGAGGATCATCGCCTTCTATGTAGAGAAGCTCCCTCATCACTAGCTTCTTCATCATCTTCGATAATCACGGTGTCTATGACCGGACCGGGAGAAGGGCTAGGCATTACAACTTCCGGAGATGACTCGGGGGCAATAGTCTTCGCCCTCTTATTATTTCCCCCAGCTGCGGAGGAATGCCTTCTTTTGGGTTGTTTGTTCTCCGGCCAGGGATTCCGAAACAAAACACTTGTACCCGAAGCAGGCTTGGAGACACCTGTTCAAGTGAGCGCCTCCTGAAGCAGCTTTCAGCAGAATTAGCCAAGACATCCTCCTCGAGAAGATCAACTAATCCCGCGGGTAGACCTGATTTCAAAGAAAAGGTGGAAGGGATCAATCAATTTTCTCACACAAAAAGCTGAAACAAGGTTAGTCTGATTATTACCATGATTTTTGGCTTTCCACCCGTATTTTAGGGACAATTCTTGCCACGTATGGGTCTCGGGCATAGTGACGTCCAAGATCTTCTGGACCCATTGGTCCAAGACTTCAACCATAGGCAGAACCCATCGAGTTGCTTAAATGAGCGTAGGATGAAGGATCAATACGAATATGGAAGCATCCCTAATAAATGAAATATGAAATATTAAACAAGAAGCTTACGAGTGCGGTTCCACGTTTCCGGAAAGAATGAAATCGTTGTCAGAATAATGCTATTGATTGCAACTACAATGAATCGTTCCATCCACCTACGATCGTTGTCATCATCCATGCTAGATAATAGGGCATAGTGGCCGCGTTTGCTGAAATTTATCATTCACCCACGGACGATTTTGTGGGAATAGAGATTCATCACATGAGCTAAAGATAGCTCCTCTTCCATCTCCTGGCATAGACGCCGAAGACAAGCAATCGTTCTCCACACAGAAAGACTTACTTGTGCCAAACAAACTTGGTAGCAGAGGCAGAACTCCGCAATGACGGAGTCAAGCTATCCACTTAAAGAGAACGCACCCAAAGTAAAGGGATACGTGTAAAAATATGTAAAACCCTCCTTGGGAAAGGGTCACTTTCTCCATTATATCGGGAGCAACAATGTCCAAATCATGGCAGCGACAATCTTTCTTCACAACAGGAATACTGGAAGGACGAATGGAAGAAAGGTATCTACCAACAACCCACGTGCGAGGGAGAGCCGAAGGGAATTTCTCTTCGAAGTCTTTTGTTGTAACAAGACTTCTAAGAATGATAGAATCCACCGTTGGAGGAGCATCGTCTTCACCTTTGCTCTTACCCTTTAAAGAGCTAACGTTCTTTGAGGAAGAAGCCATTTGGATGAAAGAAAATCTTTTCCGTTTGAAGGGAGTTGTAGAAAGGTTAATTAATAGCAGGGAAGATTTCAAAAAGTTTAGAAAGTTATAGAGTATAAGGGGAGAAGATTCATGCATATAAGTAAAAGTTTTGGCAGCTAAATTCATGGCCATGATTACCTTGATAACAGGTAAAAGCTATGTTGAATAGTGGATGATGCGTGTCCGGAGCATTAAATGCAGAGAGACGTGCATCTAATCAACTGTTAGAAGCCTTCAGAAGGAATCATAGCAATTCTCGCCAAAAGAGTATTTCTACCAACTTTTCGGTGACACAAAGTTAAGTCACCGGAAAGCAAGGGGACTATCTGTACAGGGTAAAATATGCAATGCTACGTGGCCGCCCAAAAGAGGGACACGTGGAACCTAAGAGGGGGGGATAGCCAGATCCGAAGACAATTTTTTCGTCTGTCACCGGAAAGAATAACGCTCATGTGGATGCAAGAAATACTCTTCGCCCGGTGGCATTCAATGGAGAATATTCCACACCATTAAGTACATTACCCGTTACAAGGAATTTGATATTTATGTTCACAATTATATCTTCATCAATGGCCCTCATAATTGACACTAAAGGGCACGATCCTAGGACCTCTTTCCCTAAACCTAGCTATAAATAGTGAGCTCTGTTATCATTGTAAGGACAAACTAATACTACAAACTACTAAAATCTCTGTACAATTTTATCTTCTTATTTTCTGTCCTTATTATCGTTCTTATTACTGTTGCGCCCGGAGGCTTCATTATCAGAATCTTTATTTCTGTCATTTCGTCTTCCATTCAAGGCAAGTGTTATATATTTCCTCAATCATCTTATTATTTAAGGATCAAATTAATTCACTTGTCTAGAAACCACATATAAATTCAAGTGTACCGTTCAATTTTTAATATTATTTGAAAATGTAATTTTAGCTCCTCTCTCTCTCTCTCATACCTTAACATTGTTTTTTTCAATTTACATCATATACTTCTTGCATGATTGGTAGAGTATCCCGTTTATAGTTATCTCCATGTGACCTACAAATCATGGGTTCGTGTTATGGGATTAGTCATCAATGTTTGTATCAAGGTAGGCTGCCTACATTACACCCTTTATGGTTGCGCGAAGATGTCTAGCTTCAACTATTGGCGAAGTGGAATACCTAAGAATGGAAGCAAAAGAGTGAAAGAGCAAAGGCAAACATAGCCTCCAATAAGGGTGGTTCATTGCACACCGGAAGTTCAATAAATTTTGCGGCCCATCGATTGAGATTGGTAATTTATTTATTAAATCTTACTAGCTTTACTTATATGAGATTCAAGTAATACACACATATTTTTTATTTTGAAAGGAAAAGGCACATGGAAAAAATGTGTCTCATGCTACTGTCTTTGAGGAGACACATAAGAAGAAGAAGAAGAAGAAGAAAAAGAAGAAGAAGGATGGTGCAAGAGCAGGATGGGTCGAATCGTGTGCATCAGAACATATGTGAGATTCTAAATTCAATACTACCTTTATTCTTGGTTAAGATTAATCCATTTATATAATGTTATGTTAACAATATTTCAAGAAAGGTATCAAAGAAGAATGGAGGAGTGGCAACAAACTCAACCCGATTCTCAACCGACGTCCGAAGATATGACTTTGATATGGACATAGACAACTGGTGGAGTAAATAAAGGTATAAAATATTTTAGTAATTTTTTAGATATGACTTCGTTTAACATTATTTTGCACAAGTTGTATGTTTCTTCTCTTGCTCATTTAAATATATATTTTTATTTCTCATGAAAATAATAAAGGTAAAGTCTACAGACTTGGAGTGCAACCGTCGTGTAGTCGTCTAGCCGCACTATTTAGTGGTGCTTCTGCTTCACCCGAAGAAATTAAGAGTATGCAGACACAAATCAATGAATTGTTTTAACAATAGAACAATGCTCAAGAAACAATAAGTATGGTATGGATATTCATGGAAAACCATGAAAAACAACGTCATTCAACGGAAGAATCTAACAATGAGGAGACTGAAACCGATGAGGATCAGTAGTAATTTGGATTGTGTAATAGAATATTTAGACTTGATTGGTTGTTGCAAAACTCTGTTCGTTTTAGACTTGGTGTAATGTGCTTTTGGTTGATAGCTTTAGATTTTTATGTGGTTTATAGAACAGATGGTTTTATTATGTAAACAAGTTTTATACTTGTTGTTTTAGGTTCTATTGGTAGAATCTTTGTGATATTGGTAGTTGTGTATTGGTTATTTGATTTGGCAGGAGCGTGGCTTATAATACAACAGAATTCTGTTGTATTTTACCAAATTTTGCGACTGATTTCCGACCAAAGTGGTCGGAAATTAAACCTGAAAATTCCCAAATTTGAGGCGGAAGTGGTCGGAATTTTAATTTCTTAATTTTCGACCAATTCGGTCGAAAAATTTAAATAAAATAAAAAATCGTAATTAAATTACCGACCAAATCAGTCAGAAAACTGAATATATAATTAATTTATATTAATAATATACCGACCAAAGTGGTCGCAAGCTTTCATTTCATCCGGTCGACTGCACAATTTCTGTTTGCGACCAAAATGGTCGGAAATTCGCGACTGATTCCGTCTCAAATATTTTGCGACCATCATTTTTCCGACCACTTGAAATCCATCAGAAATAAGAGATTTCCGACTGATTTCTGACAAATTTCGTGGTCGAAAATTTGGCATTTTCTAGTAGTATGCGATTCTTCTCCGAACCTTGTGATGAATGCAGGATGCTTCATACACCGGTTATACCCTCTTTCATGTATGCTTCTTGCTGCTAGAATAAAAAACTTAAAAAATGAGTGTAGCGAAGAAAAGCTATAGAAACATGTCCTCAGATTTTCATTTCTCTTTCAATGATCAAATGCAAAAATGAGGTAATCAAGAGGTTTAGTGATATTTCTAGGAAAAAAGAGTGTCGGTGAAATGAGATAAAGTTGCTTGGTATAATCCAACTTTCTACATCATTTGCTTTATTTCGATTATATATCATAGATTTGTCACTTCCCTATATGCTTTCTATTTTTTTAACACATAAAACTCGTCAAATGACATACAAATTGAAGTAAAAGATCTCCTACTGTTTTCTGGTCATTTGGCAAATAAAATTGTCTCACTAAAGTAGTGAGAAAGTATTTTTCAACCTACTATTTTCCGACTATCCCATAGTGGTCGGAATGTAGTCCAAAACTGGATTTTTCGACTATTTTAGTAATCGAAAATGATAATTTTCTGGTAGTGAAAATTTTCCAGTAAACTAAACGAATGAAAAATAGTAGTGAAAATTCTCCATTCAACTCCTCTCTCTCGTTTACAAAAAAAGCTAACTAAGTGACCTACATGTGGTAGATAGATCAGACAATCAAAAGGCAAAAGCATTACCTGCGAAAATGTGGATCATTGTCACTGTGGAAGAGAACAAAAACTGTCGTGCAATAGAAGGAATGTTTGTCATGTCATTATATTCCTTCATAATTCCGTTGTCTATGTGAAAGTTATGAAACGTGTGTATATCATATGCAACTCTAGATATAAAGGAGCCCACTTATACTCTCTATATTCTTTTGATTTCTCATTTGGTGTATGATATTCACGTGTGTTGAGGCCCGATTAAATTCGAACCGTATCGAAAAAATCTTACATTAACAAAAACAACTTCATACCCAGAATTCGTACTCGAAATATCTTATATTAATGATAAAATAGTACTTACCATTTAGATGATTATATTGTCCGTAGTTTGATATGTCTTTAGTCTATTTCTGTTCTCCTTTTCTCATTTGAAACCTTTCCTTTACACGAAGAATGGGCAGAAAAATGAGAAAAATGTAGAGAAGCTACATGTCTGCGTCCCCTCCTTGTTCATGGTGATGGTGAAATCTATTTTTAGCATTCTTTTTGTTTTTGTTGAGGAAATGGAAAGACTTCTATGTTAATACTAAAGTTTGTTAATAGTATTATATCCTACAAAAACACCTCTTAGGGCATTTTGATTGCCAAGTTCCGCCAACTTAATACAAATATTATTTATAATAAGTCTAATAAAATGTGGTCATTCTTTATCCGCTAAATATTGGGTTTTAACGAATGGAGGTGGTGCTGTAAAATACATTGGTTGATGTAGGTTGAACTCTGACGGATGCTTCTTTTCTCTTCTCTGAAGTCTACAACAAACAAGTGGGAGAGGCAGAATTCGAACCTACGTAGAAAAACTTCAACAGATTTACAGTCTGCCGCTTTTAACCACTCGGCCACTCTCCACTCTCCCCTTCCCGGGCCGAGGCCCCTCAATGGGAAGCTTCCTTAATCAAAAAGTGCCTACTTGTTCCCTTGCCTAAAATTATGCTTGATCATGGCCTTCTTCAATCGGAGCATTAAAAACCAGCAATTACGAATAATAACGTCGTACGAAGGATAATCTTTTTCAAAGCTCTTAATTACTTCTAACGAGTCTGTCTCAATTTCTATTTGAATGAGTTGACGTTTGCATATGCTAAATGGATGTCTGCTTTTAAAGCAAGTAGCTCAATTTGTATAGGAGATGCTGCATAAGTATTATCGTAGAAATCGGTCACCAAATCTTCTTCATTGTTTCTGATGACCCCACCTATATGATGCATAATAGCCTATATATATATATATATATTTGGGTTAATTCTTCTTAATTTAAAGTTACGCATCAGTACTTGGATTGGATCCAACAAGCAGGAGGGCAGCCCAAATTAAATTATCCAGTCAGCAAACCCTCCTCAATTCTGCTGATCTTAGCTTTTTAAGGCATTGGCAAAGTCATAAATTTTATTTACTGTGTTCAAATTTGAAATAAGTAAAAAAAATCTCCGATAAAGGATGTTCAATATATATTATATATTATTAAAATTTAATATTTTATTTATGTATACAGTGTAATTTTTCGACGAAGGGTGGTCAGTGAAGACTAAGAAATATGTGAAGAATTTTTTACCCAGTAAATTATAATATATGATAGCATGTTAGTTGCCAATTTTACCACATTACCAATTAAACCTATCAAAAAGTTTACTTGTAATTACCTAGTAAGTGATTTAATTGTGTAAATATTTTTTTACATCGCCGAAACGTTCGAACTTAAATATTATGTTAGAAGGGGGAAAACTGACCTCTCTCATATGGGCGGAAGTCAACAATCTCTAACTCTTACTCCATTGTACTTGTCCCATCCAACACTTACACAAAATTATAATTCTTTTTATACTCGAAATATTTCATCAAAACGCTATTCTATTTGCAGATGTTATTATCAATCCTTAAGAAAAGGATAGAGGATAAAAAACAGAAAATACAAAATATGTTGTTAGGCTAATTGGACTAGTGTTATGATAGATCGATTTTCCAGCATTTTAGAGGTAGTAATTTTTTATCTGATAGTTTTACGGGTGTTCGTCGGTCGGTACGGTACGGCATTTAGATACTTCGATTCGGTATTTTCGGTATTCGATTTCTTAAAATGCTATATCAATACCATACCTAATTAAATTCGGTATGTTTCGATTTTTCTCCTTTCGATTTCGGTTTGTTCGGTTCGATAACTTCTGTTTATTCGATTTGAATACTAACTAGTGCACAGAGTGATAGACGATAATATTCTTAATTAAAGTACTCGAAAGTACAAAACTGAAAACGTTTATTGACAAAAGTTTTGTCCAAAGCCAGCAAATACCAACCCAAAGAAAGAAAATTGTATATAAGAGAATAAATTTTATCATTAGAAATATCTTGTTACTTGCTTAAAGTTAATTGATGAACTTAGAGAATAAAGGAAAGTAAAATTTAGATTTCTTATATTTATGTTATAACTAATAATATGTGTATTGTATAATATAATATATATTTCGGTACGGTATCGGTATTTCGGTATTTTATTTTAAAATACCAAATACCATATCTAATACTAATTTTTTTTTAAAACTTAAACCAAATACCATACCGAATATCAAATACCAAAATTTTTGGTTTCGATACGGTAATTCTATATTTACCAAATTATGTACAACCCTAGATAGTCTCGTATTGAAGGGGGCCTTAGAGAAACGGTAAAGCTGTCTCCGTAAAACCTATAGATCACGGCTTTGAGCCGTGGAATCAGCCACTGACACTTATGTTAGCGTAGGCTGTCTACATTATACCTTCTCGATTGGACCCTGTACGAATTGGGAATACTTTGTGCACCGAACTGATTTTTTTATGGTCTCGTATAGGATGCCTAGAATGATGCTAGTTGGGATTCGAGGCGTGGAAGCAGCCACTAATGATTGTATATGGTAAACTATTTATATTAATTACAATCCCTTGAAGTGCGGTTCTTTCTCGAACCTTGCGTGAATACGAGATACTTTATATTGGCTTAATATAAATACAAAATACTTTATGCATCGGGCTGCCTATATTTATTTTTGTTTAAGAGAAACTCAGGAGTCCTCGGGGCCATTTGTTTATCTCTTGGTATGGTATGTCTGTTCTTTCTTTTTCTTTTTAACCCTCAATTGATACCTGGGGAATAAATATGAATTTTTGATTCCCTTATTGCCTATGTTATTAAAAGTGGTATGACCTATTCAACTCAATAAATAAAGCATTTTTCTTTTTATTAATTAGTATGAACAATAAGTATAAATAAAACTAAATACAAAGATAATTTGGTCCACCACCCAAAGGAAATGAAAGAAAATAGATACAGAAGATAAAGAGAAAGCAAACTACACTTTTTCTCCATTCAGCCGCCCTTACTTTGTCGTATTCTTGTGCTACATTAGATTCTCTTTCATTTTCTTCTTTTGTTCTTTTTTTTTCCTCCTTAAAATTGATTCGATACAAAATTTAAGAAAGAAGGAATTTTTTTAATATTTATGCTCTAGAACTAACAAAAAATATTTGTATGACTGTAATTTATCTCATTAAAGGAAAACTAAAAATTTCAAAGTTAAATTATTTTTAAATAAAAAAGTATGACTTTTTTTTTAGGCAGATTAAAAGTGAAAGCATGACACATAAATTGAAATATATGGAGTAATAGAGTAAACTTCATTTAATCCCATTAAACTTTAGAGTTTAATAAATAATACCTTTTTCACCTATTAAATGAAACATTAAATTCCCTTGATTTAAAATTAAATTGTTATATGTATTTTCAAAATGTCAAAAATAACATTCAAGAGATAGACTATTATACGTTTTTCTCAAAATAAAATTAACTAAGAAAAATACTCAATATTGTATAAAACTAACTAGATTTCACTTAATGATGCTAATTTAATAAAATTAATAACAAAAAAATGTAATAAAAATCGCGGGGGGGATATAATAGCATAATATTTTTCCAGCTCTGATGACTACTTCCCTAACTGGCCATCTTGTCTGTTACTCAATGCTTTAATTCAATTTGTTGTCTCATGTAGTAGTTGGCAACGATAAAAATTTATCTGCATCGAATTTTTATATAAAATAATTTTATTACATTATATATTAATCAGCTTATTGTAAACACCTCGTACGAATAAGTATGATGGAAATGACAATTGCGATTTTGTAGTATAGCGATAATTGATTTTGAGTTGACGTTGATTTCCTTTTCTTTCCTGCTCGTAAGAAACTTCATGTTTTTCTTTGTCTCTAAATTTTTTGGGTGACTTGGTCAATAAATAATGAGAGTCAGGAATTATCAAGAAACATGGTGGAATGAATATGATTTTTTTGTCTTTACTCAAAGGTTTTAAGTTCGAATTCTCGAAATTAAAAGAAAAACTGATAGGCAACGCTGCCCTTTTAACAAGTCTTACATGACGTGAATTCGGGTTAATTGAACCCAGGAAATAACTAAAAAGAGAGGTCTTTGACTGTATATTAAAATAAGAGAGGCAGGATGTAATTGTAACCATTAGATACTATTTTTTAGGTATGTTAGCATTTTTTTCATTATTAAAATATATAATGATAACCAATATTTTTCTTAAGAAATCATATTAGCAAGATTATCAAATTTGTTTGACCTTTAGTTGTAGATTATACAATCAAAAGGAAGAAAGAAAGGCACTCAGGGAATATTTGAATCAAGTTTCAGTGGGTATGACTCAATCATGATAATTTTGAGAGATTTTAACTCTATCTTGTATGCAAAAGATAGAGAAGGAGATAATCTTGTTACTATAGTTGAAGTTCTAGATTTTCAAACATGTTTAGATATGAATGGACTGGTGGAACTTCCTAATTTGGGGGGACGGGGGGAGGGGGGAGAGGGGTGCTCTTATACATGGAATGATAAACAGGAGAATGGTAGGGTGTTTTCTATGATTGATTGGATATTGGTGAATAGGGAATAGGTGGACAATTTGGTAGATTGTCGAGCATGATTCTTACCTGAAGGGATGAGTGATCACAACCTTGTACAAGTTAAAGCAATGCAGCAGTTTTGCAGGAGAAAGAAGGCATTTAAGTATTGTAATGTATGGAGTAATCATCCTCTACAGAAATAATAAAGGAGGAGTGGGAACAAAAGGATGAAAAATATTTCAAGTGGTGAAGAAACTTAAAGGTCTCAAACCTCAATTGAAGCAGTTGCATAAAAGCAATTTCAATAACATTGTGAAAGAAGCAACAATGGACAGAGAGTATCTGCTGAAATGCCAAGAATTGCTCCAGGTGTTCATTTACAACAAGAGGAGAGGAGATTAGGGGCAAGTCTAAAAGGTCAAACTATTTGGCAGAAATATTCCTTCAACAAAGAAGTAAAGAAAATTGGACACGGCTGGGGGATGATAACACTATGTTTTATTCTGTGATTAAGCACAGAAATTAGTACAAGTAGTAACACAATTACAAGATAGTAATGGGAACATACAGGATGATCCAACAGCTATAGCTGAATTGTTTGTGCAGTTTTACAAAGAATTATTGGGTCAACAATGAGGATGGAGAAGAAAAGCATTACCATGGTTTCTACAGAATGGTCATAGACTAACTAATCAACAATAGTTAGCTCTAATAGAACCATACACAAGGAAGGATGTGAAGCAATGATGAGTATTAGTGTGAACAAGAGTCCAGGCCCGATGGATTTAGGAGTAGCTTTTTCAAAAGTGCATGGAACATTGTGGGGTGAGTGAATTTGTGTTGGAGTTCCTTAAAAATGGGAAAATATTAAAACAACTTATGCCACCCTAATTTAGTCTAATTCCTAAGTTGCCTAATCCTCGGAATGCTGGGCAGTTTAGGCCAATATTCTATTGCAACACAATATACTAATATATCTCTAAGATTCTATGTAAGAGACTATAGAGAGTGTTACCATCACTGGTCAGTGAATCATAAACAGCCTTTACCCAAGGAAGATCATTGGTTCATAATGTACCGATTTGTCATGATCTCATGCGACACTACAACAAGAAAACTACCCCAAGATGTCTAATGAAAATAGACTTGAGGAAGGCTTATGATATGGTGCGATGAGAGTTTATAGAAGAGATGTTGAAAGAATATGATTTTTCAGTAATTTCATTCGTTTGGTAATGGCATGTGTATCTTCTACTTCCTTTTCTATTAAAGTGATTGGGAGGGATATAGTTACTTTAATGGGAGAAGGGGATTGAGACAAGGGGATCCGATGTCACCACTCCTGTTTGTAATGGTAATGGATTACTTATCAAGAATAATGGGAAGAATGAGTCAATTGTCAGATTTCGATTTCATCCTATGTGTAAAAGACAAAAGCTGAATCATTTAATATTTGCTGACGATCTAATGATTTTTTGCAAGGGGAATATTAGATCTGTTAACAGAGTTATGGAAGCATTAAAATATTTTTCAGAGGTGACTGGCTTGATAGCTAATATGGATAAATCCAATCTGTTCGTGGCTGGGCTGGATGCAGAAATGAAGGAGAAAATAATAGAGATGATAGCATTTGCAATAGGAACACTCCCAATAAGATACTTGGGGTTACCATGTTCGCCCAAGAAGTGGAACAATATGGAATGTCTTAATTGACTATGAATATTACTGAGAAAATTAGAACATATTCAGCCAAGAACCTATCTTATGTAGGTAAATTGCAAGTCATAAACTCTGTTTTGTTCTTATTGCATAATTTTTGGGGAGCAGTATTCATCCTCCCACATAGTGTACTAAAAGAGGTCGATAGGAAGTGTAGAGAGTTTCTATGGGGAAGTATTGTAGAACCGAAGAAGGTCTCTTTAGTTGCTTGGGAGAAAATATGTAAATAAAAAACACATGGGGCATTAAATGTTAAAGGATGTAGAAATTGGAATACAGCAGCAGTGGATAAATTAGTGTGGATGATAATGGAGAAAACAACCTATGGGTGAAGTGGGTGCATGGTATATATATAAACAATGGTATAGAGTTTTGGTAGCATTGGGCACCAGCGGATAGTAGCTGGTACTAGAGACGACTTAACAAGCTAAAAATAGGTATGACAAGCTGGTACCATAATGGAAGATATTGGCTGACAGTTAATAGACATTATTCTATAACCAAAGGATACTTGAACATAATAGGAGATGCTCCTAAGTTATAAATAGCTGGACTAATTTGGAATAGAGTAATGCTCCCAAAATACAGGTTCATAGTGTGGCTGGCTATGCAGGGGAGGCTTATGACAAAAGAAATATTGCGAGATATGGGAATACAATGTGACTAGACAACATGTGGATTATGTGATGAAGGCAGTATTAAGAATGTAGTGCACCTATTCCATGAATGTTTCTGGTCTGTGTAGTTATGGGCAATGGTAAAGCAATAGAGTGGGCTTAGCATACAACATCTAGAGGTAGCAGATACCATGCACAACATAAATAGAAAACATTGGAGAAGCTTCAGGAAGAAGATCAAGACAACGATCTATGGAGCAGGAATGTACCAAATATGGCAAGCGCGAAAGCGGAGATAATTTAGAGGGCAAAATGTAGATAATAGTTTCGGTTTACAGCAAATACAAAGTGTAATAAGAGAGAGAGTTGATATGTTGAGGGAAACTAAAGAAGCGAGGAAAATTATAATTCTAATTGAAGGATTGAAATACTCCAAGAATAATTTAGGCACAAGCAAAAACTTCAACAAAGACTATATAGAAGAAATTTATTAAACTAGGGAGAGAACGTGGTAGGAGGCTTTTTCACAACTCATAAACTCTTGAATCTCTCTACATCATAGCTACTCTCCACGATATAAAATATGTAGTAGCACCCCTATTTATAATACTACAAAATAAATTTGACTAGACTAACAAACCTATTCCAATATGAATTTGGTAAATAAAACCTAACTATACATGAATCAAGTAAACTAGTAAATACCAAATCCTAAACAACTTAGGAATACTAATTAATCTTGGTTTAATTTTCAACAGTCTTCCTTAAACCAAGATCTTCAAATTTGATCATGTCATGTGTAACATCAACCCTTGTAGAAGTCAAGTACCTTAGACTTTCCGCCAATTCCTTAAAATATGTTGCATCAAAAAAATCGCGAGTATCGTCTTTAATTAACTTAAATTTCTCTTCAATATTGGACATATATGATTTGGCTCTACCATGGTAAATCTCTTCAAAATATCATCAACATATTTTTTCTTTACTTTGAAACTATCTACTTCTCCAGTTGCCTTGTAGTTGGACTTGTACACCCATTCAAATCCAATTAAATATTTTACAGGGTGTAGAGTAATGCCACCAATAAATATTTTTTCATGCTTCTTGAAACATGCAATCTCGAACAATGGTTCAAAATTTATTGCATCTTCAATATCTATAATCATGTGTTGTGTTTCTGGATCCTAAGCTATTTCTACCTCAATATTGAGTTGATTAATAAAAACTATCTTGATGAACCATCTTGCTTCTTTTATTACTTGGTCCATTTTCAATTCCATCAAATAATTTTTCTTGTGAAATACCATCCTCTTTTTGACTGGCATCACTTGCAACTAAATCATCATTTTTCACAATCGCAAAAATTTTTGGTAGATCACCTTGGATACGATTTGACTTTTCTTCACATTCAATGGAATCTGTATCACAACAAAAATTACAAGTACCTTCTCTTATTTTCTCCTATATTTCTGAATTTTGGCCTTCTTGATTTATTTCTGCCAGATTTGGTCTGTCTTCTTTTCCTTTTGGTTGATCATCCTTTTCTTGCGATGCCTCCTCCAATGTCTCATATTTTTGTTGATTCAATGATTTATCATATGTCACCAATTCGCCTTCTAAATCATGAAGTCCGAGAGTGCTAAGATCTTTGGTAGCCTGAAGAATAACGACCCGACCGGTCGTTCCGAGAGTTTAGCCATGTTTTTCCTATTTCTTCTTCATTTTGGTATGGTTCAGCTCTTTTGTGTTGCGTGGGGTTGATCGGTTCAGGTTCGGAGTGGTTATGATGATAAATGAGACACTTGGTCTCTTAGGATGGTGATTTGGTTGGAAAAGTCAACCAAAAGTTGACTTATAGGTAAAGGATCTCGGAATGTGGTTTTTGTGGCTCATATAGCTTCGTTAGGTGATTTGGGACTTAGGAGTGTGTTCGGAATGTTGTTTCGAGGTCCGAGGTAGAATAAGGCTTGAATTGACGAAATTGAGTTTTTGGCAATTTTCGATCGGCAGTGGAAAACAATTTAGCTATCGGGATCGGAATGAAATTCTGGAAGTTGGAACAAGTTCGTAATATCATTTTGGATGTGTGTGCAATTTTTCAGGTCATTCGGACGAGGTTTTGTTAGTTTCGGCATCGTTGGTGATTTTCCGAAGCTTGAAGATCCTTAGGCTTGAATCATGGGTTGATTTGGTGTTTCAATGTTATTTTGGGTGATCTGAGGGTTCGACTAAGTTCGGGTGATCATTTATGATTTTTTGGTACTTTTGGTTGAGGTCCTGAGGGCCTCGGGATGATTTCAGATGGTTAATGGAGGAGTTTTTGGCCTTAGAGGGTTGCTGGTATAATCTGTTATGTGATTTTCGTAGATGCGGAGGAGTGGCCGCAGGTGCGGTCACTGCAGGTGCGAATTGGGCATCGCAGGCGCGGAAATGGCTAAAAGGGAGAAGAACCGCAGATGTGGACGATTGGCCGCACCTGCGAAGTCGCAGGTGCGGTAGATGAAGCGCAAGTGCAGATTTGGCCTTTTAATGAAATCTCGCAGGTGCGCACCTGGGACCGCATGTGCGGTCATCGCTGGGCAGAAAATATAAATGGAAGCCTTAGCGAAGTTTTGTTATTTTTCCACCATTTGTGTTCGGGTTTGAAGCTTTTTGGAGAGTTTTGAAAAGGGAATTCGAGGGAACTTCGTGAAGGTAAGATTTTTGGACCTAAAACTCATTTATATGGTATTATTTGACTGACTGGGAGTGAAATTTATGGAAATTAGTGACTAAAATTAGGGGATTAGGACTTGTAAATTAGAGATCTTTAATTGGGGATTTGAGGGGCCATTTGAAGTCCGATTTTGATGTTCTTGGTATGTATAAACTCGTGGAAGGATGAGTATTCTTGTGATATGATTTTTATCGAATTTCGAGACGTGGTCCCGGGGGTCGGGTTTGGCCAATTTCAAGAATTTTGGTTGAATTTGATAATTTTCGAGTGGGCTTCGTTCCTTAGTATATATTAATGATATAAACAAGATTTTTGGCTAGATTTGGAGCAATCGGAGGCCGAGTATAGAGGCAAAGGCATTGTGCCTAGGATTTTAGCTGGTTTGAGGTAAGTAACGTTTCCAAACTTGGTTCTGAGGGTTGGAAACCGCGAACTATATGATATATGACTATAATTAAAGTGTCGCACATGCCAAGTGACGGGCGTGCGGGCGTGCACCGAGTGATTTGTGTCCTGGCTCATCCCATGGCACCGTCTAGTAGCTATTTCAGATTGATATCCGCACTTTTATTGATGTGGTTAATGTGAACATGCTAGAAATCATACTAATGCTAGGGCTTCACGCCGAAAATGCTGAGACCCGAGTGGTCGTATATTGCTGTCTCCTTATGTATTTATTTGATTTTGTATACTCAGTCCTGTCATAGCATATCATTTCATGCCTCAGTCTCGGTAATTATTGATTTTTACATATTTATCATTGTTTCGGGCTAGTTCATGCATCTGTGAGCCCATGTGAGCGAGACTGGAGAGTAATGAATGAGTGAGGCCGAGAGCCTGTTATTGAGACAATTATGAGATCGGACTGCACACCGCAGTGATACTATGATCATGCCTTCGTTGGCTTGATATAGCGCTTGGGCCAATAGGAGCCCCTCCGGAGTCTTTACACCCCTAGTGAGTGCATATATATTGAGGGATGGATCTTCCCTGGGCATAGATCTTGTCCGAAGTTGATGATATGTGAGGGATGGATCGTCCCTGGACATGGATCTTGTCCGAGTGTTGTGTTCCGGAGATGGATCTTCTCTGTGGGGCTGGATCGGCATTTTTCCTTATTACTGAGTGACTACGGTCACCGGTGTTTGTGTACTATCTGGGATGGATCTTTCCTGGGCCCGAGATCCATGTACAGTACTGAGTGGACTTTGATGTGAGAGTTATGAGCACTAGGTGCAGTTCCACACTGTTGATGCATTGGCATTGTTACACCTCATAGTTTTGTATGTGAGAGTATGTCGTAAGTCAATTGATGTAAGCTCTGAAACGAAATCATCTTTGAAAGTAAATAAAGTTAGTACCAAGATGGTTGGAAGGCTTAAAAGCTAAACCAATTGAAGCAAATAAGTTTCGACAAAAGTCGACAAGTTGGAATGTTCTAACATGTAATGGATAAACACCACATAATGATGCAATGGTTGGCTGGTCATTCGTCGTTACATTTTTAAGGTTGTATGACACTACTTTGGTTGTCATTTTATGTATGAAGTGATTAGGGTGTGTGGGCTGTTTTGTGGTATATTGTCATGGAGATAAGGTTGGAAAATGATGCATACATGTTATTTATTTGTTATTGTTGTTGTTTGGGCTGTTTGGTGACTTTTGGTAACATATGGGATATAGTAAAAATAGGGGATGTGTTGTCCGTTTTCTTGTCCAATATTGGTTTTGAAATATGAGAGTTACAATGCTTATATGATGACGACGAAGTCGGGTTCTCATTGTAGACGTAAGAAGATCATATTGAGCTTTGTTGACAATTGGAGAGAAGATTGAAAAGGTATGTTAATGAACTTCCTTCATTCTTTTTGCATGATCTAAAGTGAAACAAACGTAAATGATACGCTATTTAATAATGAATCTACTCCTAGAAACTAAGGTTGTCCACGTTTGTCTATCCTTACAAAGCTATTCTAAGAAAGTATGCATGATCCTTGAGTCCTAGTGAAGTTCATATTGATGATATGACGTCCATAATGTTAATCGAAGGTGCAACTACCTTAGGTCACTCCGAAAGGTTTAGAGCTTGATTCCATGAATCCAGCATGCATTATATATAGTATCTATTTTACTCTACCGATCCGCACTATAGTCGGACGGGTACGACACCTATTGTGCAACCACTGATTAGTTGGGTTTACCGAGCTCCACGTGGCCGGGTACGATTCTACCGAGCCTTATGATTGACGGGTATGTTTTTACCGAGTCCTCTACGAGGATGGGTATGATATGATGCCCGTAGAGGGGGATGTTTTTTAAAACATAATATATATATATATATATATATATATATATATATATGTATCACGCATTTCATGTCACTATCTCCCAGAGGCACTCAGATGCTACATGTTGTATCTCCTACATCTTTTTACATTACTGTTCTTAGTTATACTATTCTGCCTTACATACTCAATACTTTATTCGTACTGACGTCCCTTTTACTTGGGGACAATGAGTTTCATGCCCGCAGGTCCTGATAGACAGGTTGATAGTCCTCCTAGTAGGCTATCGGCTCAGCGGAAGGTGTTGCTGCACTCCACTTGCTCCGGAGTTGCCTATTTGGTCAGTATCATTGGGACATGCATTGACTGGTATGGCGGGGCCCTGTCCCAACCTTTATGTTGTTTATGTACTCTTAGAGTCTTGTAGACAAATGTCAGGTATATGGATACTTGTATGGCCTTGTCGGCCTATGTTTTGAATTTACAAATGACCATGTCAGTCTTATAGGCGCGTAAGTCACATGTATAAGTTTCTATATCATGTTAGATCGTCTTATGTCTAGCATTCCCTTATTTTTTATTCTGGTTATCTCATGGCGGCCCTTTTGTCACATTTACCCATGATAGCACGATAAGAAAGATATGTTACATTGGTACTCGATAAGGTACCGGGTGCCCGTCGCGCCCCATAGGTTGGGTCATGACAGAAGTGGTATCAGAGCAGTTATGTCCTAGGGAATCTACAAGCCGTGTCTAGTAGAGTCTTATTTATGGGTGTGTTGTGCACCACACTTATAAGCAAGAGGCTACAGGGCATTTAGGACTGTCATTCTTTCTTTTTACTCTAGATCGCGTGGTAGAGCTCAGTTGTAAGAATTCAAACTCCTAAATTCTACTTTATTTATAGTACAACGATACATACATCCACAAAGGCAGTTGGTAAGATATTAAATGTGGCTGTGGAAGACTTAAGTCATAGGGATTCAATTTTGCATCATGCTTATGATGAGTAAATGTGAGGTTTTCAGCAGATTATGTGTGTCTAAGATGTGTAAGTTTCTTGACAAAGAGATCTAAGGTAAGAATATCTATCCACCCATATGGTAAAAAGAAATAAGAGAATCAGAAGGTAGATACAAGTTTCAAAAAGTAAAAGAAACAAGGTGAAGAAAGGTACGAGGTACCTAGTAGTGAAGATTATCAGTATTTACAGTTGAGGCATAGAAATATAAGTATTCTAGGTTACCTTCAACAATAATAAAGGTATGTACAGTTGTCGAAGATTGTGAGGTAGCTGCACGACGTTCGCAGCCCCACTCTTCTCCTTCTCATTTGTCGCTATTTACATTTTTCCTAGACTTGGTGTAATAAGGAAAAACAAATCGTGTCAGTTACTGTGTTCTATTTAGTTGCTCATGCCTTTTGGCTCGGGGTTTTGGGGATTTTTGTTCAGATGTTTTCATTTCTTATTCGCATTTGTGAAATGTTTAAACGTGTAAATTGGCTAGCCTAGTACCACGATAGGCGCCAGGTCGTGACAAGTTGGTATCAGAGCCTAAGTTACATAGGACTCACCGATCATGAGCAGGTTTAGTAGAGTCTTGCGGATTTGTACGGAGACGTCTGTACTTATCTTCGAGAGGCTGCATAACCCTTAGGAAAAATATCACATTTTGAATTCTTGTCGTGCGAATCCATTTATTCAGCTAAAAGCGTAACTCTTTGAATTCCTTTCATGTATTTGAATGCGCACGTGGGCGCTCGGTATCAGCCGTGCATTGACGGATCGTGATTTCCATGGATGAGATGTGATTTTTAGCAGGTTGATAATGGGCCAGTCTGGAGGACTTGAGGCCGGGTTTTGTCTGTAGCTTGACTGTTGAGATTCGATTGTGTGAACACGTGCATTTGGGACTTATATGTCCGTTCGTGTCTTTATTAATGAGATGTTGTGGCTAGATTACTATGTGGTGAGTGTGATTTTATGGTGAGATGTGTTCAGATTGTTTGATCGTGACGAAAATAATTGGCCGGAGATGTAGCAAGAACTGTCGAGTGTTTGACTTCTGTCTTGAGTTGGCATAAGGCCTCGAGTTATGAGTGTATTGAAAGACTTCTCATGTAGTTTAGTTGTAGAGTGAAGTGGATCTTCCCGTTATGTTATGAGTATTTGGTGATGTCTTTTGGGCTGACCAATGCCCCAGCAGCGTTTATGCATTTGATGAACAGCGTATTTCAATATTTGGATCCTTTTGTTATTGTGTTCATTGCGGACATCCTGGTGTTCTCTCGTAGCCAGGAGGAGCATGCTCAGCAATTGAGGATGGTATTATAGAGATTGAGGGAGGAGGAGTTTTATGTGAAGTCCTCAAAGTGTGATTTTTGGCTCAGTTCGGTAGCATTCTTGGGGCACGTGGTGTCCAATAAAGGTATCCAGGTGGTCAGATGAGTGTGGGGAGAGATTCGAGAAGCTCGAGATTTCTTTGACCGCAACTCCAATGTTAGTTCTGCCATCAGCTTCAGGTTCTTACACTGCGTGTTGTGATGCCTCAAGAGTAGGCGTCAGTTGTGTTTAAATGCAGAAGGATAAAGTGATTGCGTAATAGCTATGCTGTTTGGAAGGGTATAGAGAGAGATCAGTTTGAGGCTAAGCAGGCGGGACTAGTTCCTGCGGGGTGTCCTGAGTTAGTGTAGTCCTTAGGTGGTTTTGTAGCAAGTCCTCTTTACCAGTAATTGATATATGTTGCAATTTGCATTTAGATCGCTTGTGGAAATTGGCACGTCTATTCCAATGGTGAATGCGAGATTTTCAGATGATTGGGGATGTTAGATGGTTTGTGTTATGTGAGCTTAAGAAGTATTTAGTTGAATCTCACTGTGGTATTATGGTGGTGATAGTGTATGGGCATTATGTGTTATTGTTGTCTTGATCTATGGATTTAAGCAAAGTAAGGGAGTCTGCTAATGATAAGTTGGTTGCATGATTATCTGATGTATTAGTTTCTGTTCGAGGTATACTGGTGAATCAGGTATGATCTACAGAGGTGGAGTTTGAGAATGACTTGAGTAATGGGAATTTTCGGGTGCATGTTGTATTATACTCTGTGGGAAAATGGGTTCTATTGAATGATTGAGTTGTATTTGTAAAAGGTGTAGTGTGTGTGGGATAGGAACTTTCTTGGTTGTTTAGGGGTAAGGGTGACCCCTTGGGTGTTGGTGTGTTAGTGGGGGCACAGACCGTTCAATCTGTTTGATCAGTTTAATTGAGGTTTGCATAGAGTGGATGACTCGCGAGAACGGTTCTGATGGATTCAAGGTTTATATATAACAATTGGGAATCTTCAAGATGTGTGTTTGGCTAGAAACTGAGATTTACATTGGAAGGCTTCAAGACTGGTGGCATTTCTATATTATAATGGAATCTACATTTCGGTATCATGAAAGGGGAAGAATATTTTAAATTCATAGAAAGCCTCTTTAGGGTGAGTATTTTAGATGTGGTATATTTGGGGTGCTTAAGAGATATCCAGCGGCTTATGAGCCTTAGGGCGATGTAGTTCTATGCTAGGGTCTCGTGTGATGATTGCTGGTTGAGGATTTTGGTACTATGGCAAAGAGAAGAATCTATTAGAAGGTAATTCAGAAGGAACTCAGAGAAATAGGACAGCTTGGTAATAGATTGGTTTGGCATGGTAATGAGTAAGATCGGTTCTTTGGGTTCTTATGATGTGGTAAGGTTCTACATGTGATTCGGGACAATGCTCTTGGGTTTTGACAGCCTGTGTAGCTTGGTTGAACTAGAAGGATTCAGTCTTGACGGTTTGGTTTTGTGCAAATGGGATTCGGAGAGTCCTGGATAGATTCTACCTCGATTAGAGATGTATATTTTATTTTGGAGTGAGAGGCATGTGATGTATAGTGATTTTACTTCTGGAGGGGATCAAATGGAAAGTTCTTAGTTGGTTGAGTACGTAGTTTCTTGCGGCTCGGGGGAGATTAGGAAGTTCTCATATTTATCATAGGATGGCATGGTGTGTGTGGTATATTGTGTAGGGTTGAGATTTGCATGTGGGAGGTCACGTCTCAGTTCTGAAAGGAAGGTCATAAATTCTTGGGCAGCATGGACAATTTCAGATGACTAGATAAATGATATCACTAATTGGGCGGCTTGATGAGGGTATACGTTTCAGAAAAGGCAATGTTTGAGTTAAGGGTACTTCATTAGTATCGCGGTGCTCTCTTGTTGGATCGACTGCTGATGTTCAAGGTTGCTTGGTGGTACAAAAAAGTTATAGGGGTATTTCTAGTGGAATGATTGAGTATTAGAAGTGTGTTACATATCGAGCGGTGGAGTTGGGATCAGATATGGTGATTCGTGCGCTTCATGGACTTCGAGACTGAGAGTTCTCATAGACATGTTATTTTGTGGTTGTGGGCTATGAAGATGTGAGGAAAGCTAGTCAGATGTTAGTATATGCCATGATTCAGTCATTGTGAACTTTCTGAGAGTTATCTATCTGTTGCAGGTGTCCAGTTGACTTAGGGTTCATTGGTAGGCCAGTATATGCACATATGGTGCGGATCTATTTGGGCTTTATAGCGGGATTTGAGGACGGTAAGTAGTTGGGTATTGCGAGATTGAGACATATTTGTTATGTGCTTCTGGGTTCGTGTGGCATGGTATCATCTGATTCCCCATGGTTATGGCAATGCACTTTGAGTACTTGATGTCGAATTGCGCATGGTTATTGATTTTGAGCAAGGTGGCTCGAAGTATTTCATGTGGACCAGTGTTGGGGTGGGGTCGCTCATTGCAGCGAAGTTTTCTGGAGGTATGATCCTTCAAGTTGGATTCGTGTGTTCTGGTTCTAGAGGTGTGACGGGTTCTCAACATTGTGTTGTGGTGATACTGGTGGGCTTGCGGTACAGCTCTCGTAGTGGAGTCACTTTTCCATGATTTGAGTACATTTGGGATGTTATATATTTGTGCATGGACTGCATGCGTTGTGGCTTTCAGTTGTATTGATGCGTCACGTCACTAGAGTGGTTGTGGTAGATGAGAAGAGGTCGTCGGGCTTGGAATGGGTGCTACCGGGTCTGGTCGTGGTATATTTGGGAGGATATTGATGCTGATCGACTTAGAATTTTTGCTATATTTCACGTCAAAGAGAGGAATTCCATCAATTGTTGATCTGACGAATGGTTGCTAGTTTCTATTGTTTATTTTATCATTGGTTGTATATGGGAGTGTTAGAACGAGGTTTTGCTTGATATGAGGTTATTTACCGGTATTGAGTCGTTTTGAGCAGCTATTGTGAGTAGGAGTTATTGCTATGAGTGCTTGAGACACGTGGTATTCATGTGATTACATCTTGGGTCACGGATATGGCTTGATACATCGTGTTCAGACTTATTCAGTTTATAGATGCGGGACTTTGATCTTATAAGTTATTTCAGAAGTGGAAATTTGGTTCTAAGGTTTTTGGGTTAGGCTGTATTACGAAATTTTAGCTATGTTGTGATATTGGACCTAGGTGGGTTAGGGTGACGTGGGATCACCCCGATATGTGCATAGTCAGGCTATTCGGCGATTTTGATGATTTTTGAAACAACTCTGGGCACGTTCTAGGACGAAAGGATGTTTAAGTGGGGGAGAATGTAACGACCCGACCGGTCGTTTTGAGAGTTTAGCCTTGTTTTTCCCATTTCTGCTTCATTCTTGTATGGTTCAGCTCTTTTGTGTTGCGTGGGGTTGATCAGCTCGGGTTCGGAGTGGTTGTGATGAGTGTCGCGCCCCCTTTTTCCTCTCTTTTCGGATTAGTCAGAGTTTTTGACGTTATTGGGACGACTCATTTCTTTTTGGGAAAAAGGATGTGAAAGACTTGAAGAGTCGTCACCTAACGAATTAAGGTGCGTTAGGGAACCTATTAAGGGTTATAATAACACTAATTGAATAATCAGAGATTGTGTAAGGGCTTGAAATTACTCCAAGGGGAAGGTGTTAGGCACCCCTCAGAGTCCACAACTGTGGTTCCCGGCCAAAAAAACTATGTGAATTCTAGCAAGAAATAACCAGTCAAGTATACACATGGAAACAAGTAATGGTTGTGAAAAGATTCGCAGTCTAAGCCCACATATGTAGGGAATACGGGAGTCCTAAGTTGTTAATCCTATAGGATCACATCAATGCAATACCCAGTAATCACTCCTTAATGAGGGTCTACACGTGGCATTAGTGCACCGGTCATCATATCCTTATCTACCTTTACCCTACCCCTTAGCGGTTATTAAGCGAATTTAATTAGCGATCTCTATGCGTGATATTACCCGTCCCTTCTTAAGGGTCCTGGAGGAATTTAGGACTTCTAAGTATAGGTAGTTCTAGACAGACCCCTAAGGTTTTAGAAGGATAAAATTCTAAGCGACAGGCAAGAACAAATAGGACTGATCAGATAAATGCAGTAAAGCAGTTATGAGGCCCAGATTTACCTCCACAAGTAATGCACATAATCAACACGTCTCAAACACAAACAAGAGGCAGTTTCATTAGACAGGATCCTAAGACAGGATATCTAAGTGAATGTCAATGCACAGAAATATGAAGCTTTATTTTTTATAAACTCAGGAGCAGGGGCCTAATCAGTTTGCCTACTGATTTTTAAGCCTGTTAACCTTTAGACAGTTCAGAAGTTGTTTTCGCCTAAAAGCATGATGTTCTATATGACACGAAAGTGCAGGGATTATTGCCAGTTTTATCTAAAATAGGATAATCATATGTGAGATTGCTTTTACCTTTTCCATGAATCAATAGTTAAAACTAGGCGTGGTTAAGCAAATGCAAACGGAGTGCCTAATACATGATTTCTAAATGAACAGAAACGACAATTTTATGTCAATGCTCCTTAAATTAACAGAATTCCTAAAGCATGATTTCTAAATGCACAAAAAGGATTACAGAATGATCGAAACATGATTTTTTTGAATGCACACGAGTAACAACTTTTATGTTAACGTTGTTTATTGTCCTAGGAGCAGGATTTCTAAGTGATAAACATATATCATGGATGAGATGCTGAAACCATAGACATGAAATCCTAGGAACATGATATTTAGTGCATGCTTGGCATGATATGAATGAATATGTTGGTCCTAAAACATGGATTCTAATGCAGATAGAAATAATGTAAAGCTTAAAACATGCTTTCTACCCGATGATATTAACAAAACTATATAGCTCCCCTCCCTATTTCACTAGCCATCCCCAATATCTGTTTACAATAATTATTACAAACCAATAGCTGAATGGCTTACATAAATAGATAGGAAAGAAGAAGTTAAATTATAGGGAGCCTGAAGCAGGCCCAAATGTACCATGAGGATACCAAATGTTCATAACCTCAACTGTCAGAGTTTCATAGCTTTTCTCATGTCCAGATGTGTCAGATTTCCCTAAGGACCTCAAGGATCCCGGGCAGTGCTCACACCCAGATTTCATAACCAGAATTGAGTAAGTGCAGTATGAAAGAGCCATCCCCAGTGCATCAAAGTTCAAAGGGATCTCACAGGAATCCCAAGGCAGTCACACACTGGAGGGCCAGAACCTAAGGACCTAAGAGTGGAGTGAGAGTGCTTGACATAGTTTTGAAAAGGTTTTGATATGAAAATAGTATTGAAAAAGAACTCAGTTGAGTGAAGAAGTTTTATGAAAATAGAGGGGCTGATTAACAATAAAATAGTTTGAACAAGAACAATGTAGTCAAACAAACAGCAGATCAACCATATAGCAATCAGATTCAACATTGCTCAACATCAGACTTTCACACAATGAAGTTGGGAATTGGGGACACATAGGGCATGTACAGTGAACACATAACGGGCAGAAACATAGAGGTGTTGTAGGAGTTTATGGTATTTGGGGATAGCTAATGATAACAACACAGTATGAATTCCAGAACAAACAGCTGAGGATAGAGTTAAACATGAATCAGACAACTTAAGGTAACAAAATTGCTTTGCAAAGAAAGGTTCATACTAGAAACTAGACAAACATAAATAGAGCAGGGTCAGGCTGGGACATGCTATAAAGGGATTAAACAAGTTCACAAACATACTGATCCTAAGTTGAATTAGGACAGAACTAATATGCTGAGTGAAGCAGTAATGTAAACAGGTTAATTACATATTGAAAAGCTAAACAATGGACGGAAGTAGACTGGTGATTAGTAAACTAAAGCATTAAGTAAACACATTGAGTTTGGAACTTGGATTTAAATCAGGGCATACCAGTTAAAGAGAAACAGATACTAAGTATAGGGCAATAGAGTGCAATAATTAGCCTTGGCTTGCAGCCGGCTAATTCAATTGAAGCAGCAAGTAGCAAGAAATAGCAGAAAGTTTTTTAAGTGTGAGAGAGAGTTTTTTGAACCAGTGAGTTCGTGTGTGTATATGAGTCTCTGATGAGAGTAGAAGAGAACACTATATATAGCAGTTTGAAAGCTAGGTAAATAAGTTAAGAGTCAAAATTGTTCAGTAATTATAGAACTCGGAATAATTAGAGTAAAATCAGTCCAAATCTTCCCTTAATTAAGGGAATCTGTTCAAACGGTAAAGAACATGTAACAAGTAAGGAAAGAAATCATGTATAGCTGGAGCATAAAAAATAAGGAAATAATTCAAACACAGTAGGTACAGAGTAAGCAATTAGGGCTAGGTATATAATATTCTAATTAAGGAAATAACATAAGAGTCAATTAATAGTATAGTCAATCACATAATAAGGTAAGAAAATAATTTAGAGGTTGGAAACCAGAAAGGATATTAACACGGGAAATTAGGGATTTACAGAATCGAAAATAGTATTAATATTAAGGGAAACAATATAGACTTCCATGAATAGACAGATAAACAGAGTGTAAGCAAACAGAATCAAATCAGAAATCCTAATAAAACATTATTAGGGTAATAATCATAAAACACTTTAATCAATCGAGACATACTCATGAGAATCGAACACACACATAGCAGAACCGAAAAGCAAGGATGAACTCAGGAATTATAACACAGTGTTAAAACTAGGGTTTTAACATAACAATTTAAGATTAAAAGGCAACTTAACAAAAATTCGTTTAAACATATGAGAATTAGAGAACAACCTTAAAAGACCAAGAAATATGTTTTGAAGAAAGGTTCCAGAAACCCTAATGGGAAAATAAAGCGATGTTTTGAGAAATCGAAAGGTTTTTCATAAAACAAACGAAAATAGCTCAGAAAAACCTCAGATCTGTTACAGATCTAAGAGGTACAGGAGAATAGATTAGGGTTTCTAGAAAAATAAACCAGAAATAGAGAGACCAGCTTAGAAACCCATAAGTTTAGCCAGAAAAAGAAAGATCTTACTCGATCGAGCCATGGTGGCCTGAGAATGGTGAACATAGGCCCAAGGGAGGAATGAACAACCACTGGTTCCTTGAGGCCCTCAGGGTATCAAGAATCCGGTCATGGGAGGGGAGCCACTAGGGCTAGGAGCGGTGGTGAACCACCATAATCAACGGCGGGTGGAAGCCATGGTTAGGCAGAGGGAGTTTGAGAGAGAGTGAGGGAGTGACGGCGGGTGAGGATGAGAGAATGAGAGGGGTTTGGGGGGTATAGGTTAGGTTAAATTAGGAAAGGTTAAATCCGGGCCGTTGATCAAAATTGATCAACGACCAAGATTAAATCAGCATTGGGCCGGGTAGGTTTAGGAATTGGGCTTAGGGTCTATTGAGTCAGATATAATTAGGTGTTTGGGCTGGTCTAATTAGGCTAAAATTAAAATAGAATAGGCTATTTGTTAAATACCCAATTTAAATTAATTAAAATAATTTGTAAAATAGCTAATAATTATAAAAAAATGAATTTCATGCATAGAAAATAGTTTTAAAATGATTATTTAGTATTAAAAAAATACAAATGACTAATTTTTGGTAAAATATAGTACACAATTATATGCTTGGGTTATAGTTGCAAAGTTATTGCGATTATAGCCAAAAGGTGACAATTTGGCTATTTATAGAATAATTTGGTCTTAATAGGACCATAAACAATAAATTAAATCAAGAAATATTTTTTTTGAAAATCATTTGTGGTGAAATTTTGTAATTATTTATTGGGAATACAATACTGAACAAATTAATAAAATGTAGAAAATTATGGAAAAATACCAATTGCTACTAATGCATGATTTTGAGGGTATGCATGCAATTTAGAAAAAAAATATTTTGGAAAAAATTGGGTATCAACAACTGCCCCTCTTTACCCAGAAAGGATGAAAGAGTTGTCGGATAAAGATATGATGGCCAATTTGGACCGAGCGAAACAGTTTGGGAGATTTAGGCCGTACTCTAGCTTCTGAGCTGCCTACATATCCCTGGTTTTACAGGAATCAGGACGTATATAGTTCCGGACTCACCGGTGAAACATACTGGTGAAGTCATTACAAGAACGGTCGCAATATCTAGGGATGAGCGACTGAACGATTTACGGGAGAGGTTAGGTTTGATACAATTGAGGAACTGGAGCGGAATCGCTCCTGCTGGGATAGCCGTCTCTCCGGGTTACCTGCAAATAAGAGTAATACAAGCGTATATTGTGCATAAATTTAAATATGATGCAGGTTCCCTTTGGACTATGCAAGCTGTCTTCGGACAGTTAGGGATGACGTCCTTAGACCATGATGTCTGTTTGATGAGAGATTCGCAGGCCATGAAATGATGTTCTCGGGCCATGACATGGTGTCTTCCGGCTATGAGGATTATGCCGTTAGACTATGACGCCTTTGGACAAGTTGGCGATATTTCAGCCCATGAGATGCAATAATATGATGTTGACAAGACAAGGCTTAGTCTTGCGAAATGGAGGGCAGAGCTTGGCCCGAAAGAGGAGCGAAGTAAATAATGCTTGAGAGACAGCGCTTAGTCTCGATGAAAAAAGTAAATTGGAGGCAGAGCTTAGCCTCATGCAAGTATAGAGACAGAGCTTAGCCTCATGAAAATGAAGGCAGAGATTAGCCTTATGTAGGGTGGAGGTAGAGCTTAACCTCATGCAGATAGGAAGGCAGCGATTAGCCTTATGCAGATGGAGGCAGATCTTAGCCTCATGCAAAATGCGGGACAAAGCTTAGTCCCATGCAAGATGAAGGCGGAGCTTAGCCTTATACAGAAGAACAAATAGCAGATGATAGTAGAATTTCTTAGCTTAGTCCCATGCAAGATTGTTGTGAGAATTGTAACTTTGAAGCGTATTTATACTTTGTTCCTACATCCAAAGAAAAATCGTGAGTTATGTGGATGGGGAAGGTCGGTTCGTATCCCCGCTGGCTTTGCTTGACTCGTTCTGCCTGGTCTAATGATCCTTGTTCAAGTTATCGGGGTAGCGTTTGATAAACAGAGCTATTTTGAAAGCAAGCATGCATGATTTTTCCAAGACATAGTATGAAACATATTTTAAGAAGTTAGATGAATCGACGACCGTGACACGATTCAAGACATTGCAACCTCTCATGCTATGGAATTTTGAGGGTCCTCCTCAAAATTCTGCCCCAGTTAGATGGGTTGACGTTTTTGACTGTTACGCATGATGCGGCCGGCTAAACTTGCTACGAAATTTTGAGGATCCTCCTCAAAATTCTGCCCCAATTTCCAATTGTGGGGGGATATGATATTTTTATTGAATTGTGACCGAACCCATAGGGCTTCCTACGTATCCCCTCTTAAACGGGGATCAGGTCGGGCGTAGTTCAATTTACATCAACTTGACTGCATCGGAATTGATTGGTTTTGGACAGACTTCTCCGCCCATTTCTGCAAGTATGAGAGCTCCTCCCGTCAGTACTCGATGAACCATATACGAACCTTGCCAGTTGGGAGAGAATTTCCCTTTGGCCTCATCTTGATGTGGAAAGATCTTCTTTAACACCAGCTGCCCCGGTGTGAACTGTCTTGGCTTGACTCTTTTGTTGAAAGCTCTGGTCTTTATGCTCCGGTAAAGCTGTCCGTGACATATTGCATTCATCCTTTTCCCATCTATGAGGGCTAGCTGCTCATAACGACTTCTTATCCATTTCGTGTCGTTGAGCTCAGCTTCTTGTATGATTCTTAAGGAAGGAATTTTCACTTCAGCAGGAATAACAACTTCCGTACCATAAACCAGCAAGTAAGGAGTTTCCCCAATTGATGTGCGGACTGTGGTGCGGTATCCCAGTAAGGCAAATGATAGCTTTTCGTGCCACTGTCTGTGTTTTTCTATCATCTTTCTCAATATCTTCTTTATATTCTTATTGGCGGCTTCTACAGCTCCATTCATCTGAGGTCTATAGGCTGTGGAATTCTTGTTCTTGATTTTGAAAGTCTCGCACATGGATTTCATCAGATCACTGTTTAGATTGGAGTCGTTGTCGGTGACGATTGATTCTGGAACTCCAAACCGACAAACAATATGGTCGCGGACGAAGTCTGCCATGACTTTCTTAGTCACTGCTTTGTAAGATGCTGTTTCGAACCATTTGGTGAAGTAATCAATAGCTACTAAGATGAACCTGTGTCCATTTGAGGCTGTAGGCTCGATCGGTCCAATGACGTCCATTCCCCAGGCGACGAATGGCCAAGGCGAGCTTGTTGCATTGAGCTCATTTGGGGGTACCTTTATCATATATGCATGTACCTGACATCGGTAGCATTTCCGGACATACTGGATGCAGTCCGTTTCCATGGTCGTCCACAAGTAATCGGCTCTGAGTATCTTCTTGGCCAAGACAAAACCATTCATATGCGCGCCGCAAGTCCCGGCATGTATCTCTTCAAGTAGTCTGGAGTCTTCCTTTGCATCGACACATCTCAATAATCCCAAATCGGGAGTTCTCCTGTATAGGGTTCCTCCGCTATGAAAGAAACTGTTGGACAATCTCCGAAGCATGCGTTTCTGAGTTTGATTTGCAAGCTCTGGGTACTCTCTCTTTGACAAATACTCCTTGATATCAGGGAACCATGGCTTTCTGTCCGCTTCTTCTTCAACATGGGCACAATATGCCGGCTGGCTATGGATCTTTACTGGAATAGGATCGATGAAGTTCTTATCTGGATGTTGTATCATGGATGATAGAGTGGCCAGTGCATCGAAAAACTCATTCTGAATTCTGGGGTCATGTCGAAATTCTGTCTTTGTGAACCTCTTTCTCAATTCCTGCACGTGGTGCAATATGACAATATCTTGGAATTCTTGGTAGCCCATTCTCCTTGTACTTAGTGTATTAGTAGGTCTGAATCACCAATTACTAGAAACTATTGAATATTCATGTCAATGGCCATGTTGAGCCCTAGGATGCAGGATTCATACTCTGCCATATTACTGGTGTAGGGGAATCCGAGTTTAGCAGATACCGGATAATGTTGGCCAGTTTCCGACACCAAGACTGCTCCAATACCGACTCCTTTGAAATTGGATTCATACTCTTCTCATATGAATAATACTTCTTCATCGGGAAAATATGTTTTTAGAGGTTCGTATTCTCCTCCCTCAGGGTTCTTGGCAAGATGATCTGCAAATTCTTGTCCCTTGACCGCTTTCTGATTCACATACACGATGTCGAATTCACTTAGTAGGATTTTCCACTTAGCCAGCTTGCCAGTGGGCATGGGCTTCTGAAAGTTGTACTTCAAGGGATCCATCCTTGATATGAGATATGTCGTGTAGGCACAGAACTAGTGCCTCAGCTTCTGGGCTACCCAGGTTAGAGCACAACAAGTATGTTCCAGTAGAGAATACCGTGCCTCGTATGGAGTGAACTTCTTACTCAGATAATAGATAGCCTGTTCCTTTCTTCATGTCTCATCGTGTTGCCCTAGAACGCAGTCGAAAGCTCCATCTAATACTGCAAGGTAGAGTAGCAAAGGTCTTCCTTGCTCTGGCAGGACCAAAACTGGTGGCGTTGACAAGTATTCCTTGATTCTGTCGATGGCTTTCTGACAATCCTCGGTCCATTTAGTTGCAGAATCCTTCTTTAACATCTTGAAGATCGGTTCACCTATGACCGTGGACTAGGCTATGAACCGGCTGATGTAGTTAAGGCGCCCCAGGAAACTCATCACATCTTTCTTTTTCTTTGGCGGTGGTGATTCTTGGATGGATTTGACTTTTGACGGATCCAGTTCTATTCCTCGGCGGCTGATGATGAACCCAAGAAGTTTTTCGGTAGGAACCCCGAATGCACACTTCGCAGGGTTTAATTTCAGGTTGTATTTCCGCAACCTGTTGAAGAACCTCCTCAGACCTGCTATATGGTCGGTTGCTTTCTTGGACTTGATAATGACGTCCTCCACATATACCTCGATCTCTTTATGTATCATGTCATGGAAGATAGTGGTCATAGCTCTTATATAAGTGGCCCCAACATTCTTTAAGACGAATGGCATCATCTTATAACAGTAGACTCCCTACGGCGTGATGAAAGCCGTTTTCTCAGCATCTTCTTCGTCCATCCAAATCCGATGGTATCCGGCAAAACAATCCACTAACGACTGAAGTTCATGCTTTGCACAATTGTCAATCAGGATGTGTACGTTTGGAAGGGGGAAATCATCCTTTGGACTGGCCCGGTTGAGATCCTGGTAGTCGACGCAGACCCTAACTTTTTCGTCTTTATTGGGCACTGGCACGATGTTGGATAACCATGTTGGATATTCAACTACCCTGAGGACCTTGGCGTTGATTTGCTTGGTAACTTCTTCTTTGATTTTCAGACTCATATCAGGCTTGAAATTTCTGAGCTTCTATTTTACCAGCGGGCACATTGGATTGGTCGGCAACTAGTGGGCCACAATGAATGTACTTAGACCAGTCATGTCGTCGTACGACCATGCAAATATGTCTTCATAATCTTTCAAGAATTGGGTGTATTCATCTTTCCCTGACAACGACAAATGGATGCTGATGCGAGTTTCTTTGACAGTCTCTGAGTCTCCCAGGTTGACTACCTCAGTTTCGTCCAGGTTGGACTTAGGTCTGTTCTTGAAATCCTCAACTTCTCTGACAATTTCATCGGGTATGACATCCTCTTCTTCTGAATCATTGTCCTTTTGTTGCGTTGTCTCATTGCATGTCACGTTCATCGGTTCATTAAGACTGGAAATAGTAATTCTGTATAGATAAAAGTAATGAGAGAAAAATGATAATAATTAAATACGGATTCGTTGAAACGTAAAACCAATTTTGATAATTTAAACAAACATTTTGGAACATCGGGATTTTATTGGAACACAAAAAATGTGAAAAAGGAAATCAGTAGCAAAAAATGAAGTAAATAACGATGTTCACCTTGCTACCCCGGGACTCGTCGAGCCCTAGATGGTCTGACGGTCCAGTTATTGAGGAATGATCCCTTACTCACATCTTGGATGGTAGGGACTTCCTCTTCCTCCTCTTCAACAATAACACAACAGTCCATGCCTTCATCTTCCAGGAATAGATTATTCAAAGCTGCTAGAGTTTCTTCTTCTTCTGACCCCCATATGATATCAGCTTGCTGGAAAGTCTGCTCCAAATGTGGTATAGGTTTTTCCAATGGATAGTAGGGACCGCGCCATGGTGGCAACCAGTCTTCGTACTCCTGCCAAGTGTATTTGTATCCCAGCCCAAAAGTGGTGCCATGGTGCTTCAGCTGTATCAATTTGGAAATTCCCTGAAGATTCTTACCAAGCCCTTTGCCATGCTTGTACCCGCTCCAGTTCAATATGATTTTGATCTTACTATCCTACCACTTATCCTTGTATATTGTGTTGACCCGCTCGATGTGGTGATAGGTTTCTCCACCCAGACTTCTTCTACCTTCAACCACCGGGATGGTCTGGCGACAATAGATAGGGTTGCTTCCATCTCCGTGGATGATTACTTCCTGGTGGTTCCATTCAAATTTTACTACCTAATGCAATATTGATGCCACAGCCCCAGCGGCATGTATCCATGACCGTCCCAATAACAGGTTATATGATGCAGATACATCTATCACCTGAAATTAAACCTCGAACCATGTAGATCCCATTTGTAGATAAAGACTGATTTCTCCGATGGTGGCCTTTTGAGAACCGTCGAAAGCTTTAACATTCATGGACCCTTATCTGATCTCGTACAATCCTTTGCCCAATCTTTTGAGGGTTGTAAATGGGCAAATATTGAGGCTATATCCTCCTTCGATTAGAACACTGGTAATGAAATAATCTTCACATTGCACAGTAATGTGCAGTACCTTTTTGTGACTTAACCCTTCAGGTAGCAACTCATCCTCGTGGAAAGTGATCTTGTGACTTTCTAGCACCTATCCTACCATGTTGGCCATTTCTCCACTGGTGATGTTATTAGGCACATATGCTTCGTTCAACACTCTCATCAAAGCATTCATGTGCGCTTCCGAGTTCTGTAACAATGACAGGATGGATATTTGGGCTGGAGTCTTGTTCAGCTGATCTATGACTGAATATCTTGTTCAGCTGATCTATGACTGAATATTCTTTGGCTTGCACCTTTCTCCAAAGATCATCTGGACCTGTTTTAATAACGGGTGGCCTGTTGGAAGCATGTTTGCTAGACTCTGCCAAGTGTTCAGGTGTATAGACCCTGCCGGTCCTGGTCATCCCTTGTGTGGCACCAACTTCTTCCATCTGAACCTTACCTTTCCTTCTTGATTCAGCCACGTAGTCCCAAGGTACGACATTGGTGTTGAAAAGCGGCGGGGTTGACAATGTCACTGTAATTGGTGCGGCTATCTTCACTTCAAATAGGACAGGTGCCATGGCAGGTGGGATTACCTCAACCTCAAACGGCACAGGTGCATCTGCAGGTGGTGCCACTTCAAACTTGAATGGGACTGACGCAGCTACCTCAACATCTCCTAACGTCTGAATATGGACTATGATGGGATTAAGTGTGACCGATGGCTTCTTTGGGTCATCAACTTCTTTGATTAATCCAATCGACCCCTCTGGGTCCCATTCTTTCTCTATCTCTATCATGTTGATGCCTCCACCCCTATGGTCTGGGAGCGGATTGTTGCGGACATTGGGAGTAGCTTCCTTTGCTTGGATGACCTTATTATCAATCAGAGAATGGATGTTATCCTTAAGTGAACGACATTCATCAATTGTATGCCCCTTCATGTCGGAATGGTATGCACAAGTTTTATTTGGGTTGACCCATTGGGATGGATTTTCAGGGGTTACAGCAGAAATAGGAGTAATATAACCAGCATCTTTTAATCTTTCGTACAACTGGTTAATAGGTTCAGCAATGGCAGTATATTGCTTGGGCGGCCTGCGGTCAAAATTGGGTCGAGGTCTTGGAAAATTTTGGCGAGTAGGGTGTGGCTGGAAGTGAGAGGGTTGAGAGTTGTATGTATGATAAATAGTGGCTAGTTGGGAATATCTAGGAGACGTGGGTTGATAAGCAGGTGGGGGTGATGGTTGATAAGCAGGTGGAGGTGCTGGCAGATATGTAGGTGGGGTGCTTGGTATGTGAGTGGGGAAGTTCGGTATACCAAAGGGGATTTGGGTCCCTGTGCAACCATTATCGTCCATGTATCATTCTTCTTGGATATACCACCAGACTGCAAGTCTTTGTTGGTGTCTTGTAGTGCTTCGAAAATAGTAACCATTCCGCTCTTAATCCCTTCTTCAATTCTCTCACCTAGCTTAATGATGTCAAAGAATTTGTGGTTTTCAACTACCATCAGCCTCTCATAATATTGTGGGTCATGTGCCCGGACGAAGAATTTGTTCATTTGTTCTTCATCTAGGGCAGTCCTGACCTTGGTTGCTTCAGATCTCCAGCGAATGGCATACTCGCAAAAAGTTTCGGTGGGCTTCTTCTTGAGGTTCTGGATACAAAATACGTCTGGAGCATTCTGCGTGTTGAACCTGAACCGATCAATGAAATATGAGGCCATGCCTACCCAATTGGACCATTTCTTAGGGTCTTGGCTGATGTACCAAGACAAAGCATCTCCGGTGAGGCTTCTCATGAACAATTTCATGCGAATCTTCTCGTCTCTTCCTACTCCAACCAATTTATCACAATAGGTTCTCAGATGGACCCTGGGATAACCTGTACTATCGAACATCTCGAACATAGGAGGTTTGTAACCCTCTGGTAGTTCAACATCAGGTTGTATGCAGATATCTTCATAGTTCAATCCCTCAACTCTTTTTTCCTTCGACGCCCTAGACTCGGCTAGTCAGTCTCTTGAGTTCTTCGGCCAAGTTATTAATGAGCATATCCTTCTCACTGGATTCAGGTGTGTAAGTGATATGCTCAAATTACATCTTAAAATAGTGTAACCTGATCGATGTCAAATATAGTAACCCAGCGAGGTTGTGGTCGAATCCCACAGGGAATAGGCGTGAAAATTTTACTTGAGTAGTGTGAATCTTAACTTAAATCATATTTCTATTCCGTTGGAGTAACAAGAGTATGGTAGTAGATTGGATTGTAATTTTGTGAAATAGTAACAAGTATGATTAAATAAGATTGTAATTAATTTGATTATCTAAACCAAGGTTGTGTCCCCTTCAATGAAATGTAATGCTATCGGTGTTAATATGATATATTTCTAATGGAAGGTCCTTTTGATATGCAAATGATTTCTAAATGACTACCCAATATTTTTCAATAGTTGGGTAGTATTTCTCTTTATGATTTTTTCAAATATAAAAGAGTTGCAATTAAGAGTAATCAATTTATGCCAAATAAAATCCACTTATTCCTAAGCGATTCCATTAAACAAGGTTTAAAACTTTGAGTCTTTGATATTTACTTCTACCAAACCCTAACTCACTTTTCCAGGTAGAGAAAGAATATAATGGCGCTTGTTAATGTTTGCAACCACCAACAATAAATAAAAAATGAGAAGTAAATAAATATCAACAAACCATTATACATATATTCAATGTTAAACACCCATTGACATTACACCCATTTAGGGTCCACAACCTAGTATCTAAAACTAGCCACACATCCTAAAATACAGAAAGAAGAGAATATTAAATGTCATAGTGCTTACAAAAGTGCAAGATTTTTTATTTCAAAGCTTCCAAAAGATGAGATTATTCAAAGTTTGGATTGTAGCTCTTTTTTCAAATAAGATGCCCCCCACAAAACCTCAATAAATCTATTTATAGTGGGCTAAAACTCGGGGCCAATTTCGGACAAAAATGCCCTTCCAGTTCAAAAATGCGACCGCATTTCTGTCGCATAACAGATATGCGGTCCGCATTCTCTTCAAGTCCACCGCATCTTCGAAAGCCTAGGTTCCAAGAAGTCGTCGCATTCAGGTTATGCGGTCCGCATTGTTGATATGCGACCGCATAGTGTCATCGCATTTCTTCTCTCAGCCACTTCTACAGGGGGTTTGCGATCCATTATGCGGCCCGCAAACCTGTTATGCGGTCGCATAATGGACCGCATTTCTTCACTTGGATTTGGCCAAACTAACTGTTGGATTTTGCGGTGCCCCTAAGCATTATGTGGTCCGCATGTTGGATTTGCGGTCTGCATTTTGCCTTTTTCTTGTCCTTTTGCGACTTTTTGATTCCATTTCCATGTTTTTGGGTCCTCAAGCTTCATGCACTGCAAAACATCAAAATTACATAAGTATAAAAGACAATTGCATTTAAAACGAGCTAAAATCTAAGCAATTGGTATTAAATGTGCCAAAATTTTCTGGCACATCAGCACCCCCAACTTAAACTCTTTCTTGTCCTCAAGTAACTAAAACGACTCTATCCTATTCTAGAATCCAACTAAACGACATGAAACAATAGTGATCGTGGACGGTGTTAATTGTCAGTATTACAAGCATGCATTTTCATTTATTTACCCTTCCTGAACAACCGTTTCTATTTACAAAGAAACTCATCACCTTGTGAACTTTGAGCCTCGACCAATTTGACAAAACGTTACTCTCAGCCGAGTGCCTTTGCATTCGACTTCAAGAACTCAACTTCTGTTAAACCTCACAGTTCATATGCCATCACCAGAAAGAACGTCCCAAACTCACAATATTTACAATGGCAACAAAAAAGGGACATATTCACAAAGACACTCACTCTCACAAAGAGTTTCAAGTGTTAAAACACATCATACCATAAGCTTGCCCTTAGTTTAATTCGTCACCTATTCAAGAACATTCGGTTGGAGATCTCATAAGGACTTTTTAAGCTTGTAATGTAGGCTTAGGGAAGGGTTGGATAAACATTTGGGTACAAGTGACTACACCCTCCTTGAACACTACTCACATTTTTTCTTTCTTGTTGCCCGTTGTTTCTTTTCAAACCACATAGCCCTCATTGGCACCTAGTTACCAACATCGAACCACCTTAAATACCTCTCTAATTATATTCAAAGCTCCATATTTATATATATACAAATATTTCTTTTCTTTTTCTTTTCTTTTTCTTCTTATCTTTTTTTCTTATATTTTTCTTATGGAGCTTGAGTAATTTCATTTGAATATTTTGAGGTATACTTTCCTACACTCAATGTACAACCTCGCCAATTCCCACTTTGGCACCACACCCCCAACTTAGGCTTTTAGCCTCATTTCAATGTTCAAGGAGGGACGGGTTCAAAAGATGGAATTATTTTGCAAAAGGGGAAAGGTTTGTAATGAGGTGGCCAAAGAAAAGGGTACAGGCTCAAATGGGGTAACTAGTGATAATGCCTATACAATGGGTAGCTTCAAAGGCTAACTGGGTTTTCAAATAGCACAAAGACTGCCTAAGGTCATTTCTCTAACTAAATGTACTTATCATTAGCATCGAAAGACCAACCGGGCAAGTTCTAGATGACAGAAGTAAACACAAGAATTATTTACACAAAACTAACACACATGGCACATGAACTGTTTGACTCAACATAGTTTTACACTTGGCAACTCAGAGATAATTCTAAGTAAACATAGAGTCAAAGAGCGAGCCTCAAGTTCACACAGATGATTAACAATATTTGTTTTTTTTTTGTTATGTATCAACGGAAGGGTACAACTTATTTACAGACATACATGCTTGAAACTAGACACTCACACCAATCCGGTCAAAATGTTTCGCTACTGCTATGGTTCTACTAGTACACCCTTGGAAAAGAACCCGGCGAAGAAAAACCAAGGGAAAATCATCGCTAATTACTAAGGATGTACATGCATACAACTATCTAATTTTTTTTTTACAAAGATGACATATCTACTAAGACGACACAAGTATATACAAGAGTTAACGATATATTTGCTTATATACACAGAGACCGTGTACAAGAGTTCAAAAAGTACAAAAATATATACAAAGGTTACCCCACCCCCAACTAAAATCATGCATTGTCCCCAATGCATAAGAGATGTAAAAATAGAGTTCAGGGACTCCCTGAGGCGCACTAAGCGCTGTGGGAGTCGGAAGCCGGCAGTAAGATGGTGGGGTCACCCTCTGATGCCGGAGCTGGGGCTGACGAGATCTCAGCCTGAGGGGTGACCTAACTGATGGAGGAGGTATCTCCAACTGTCCTGATACCGGAACTGGTGCCTGTGAGCTACTAGCCTCGCCTGTTGATGGAAGAAAGGTCGATGATTTGGATTTGGTGACCATGTCTGCTAGCAAATACTCTATCGCCGTCTGAATAGCTGCTTCTTCTTCCTTTTCTAACGTTGTAGGGACAATAACCTGCTTGCCTTTCTCCTGAGGACCTGATGCATGGCTAGAATTCATGGTTTAACATGTTATATACCTTACATTTTATGTGCGTTAATGGTAAAAATACACTTTGTATGTGCATAATGGAGTTTATTTCATGTTTAGGTGCATTGGAGATGGAAACCGAGCTAAATGGATGCAAATACATCAAAAATATGCTTAAGAGTCGAAAAGGAAACACCCGGGCGTTAGCCAGGCGTTTGGCCCCTAAAGCCAGGTTGTCCCTGGCGTTAGTGGGGCGCTTGGTTCCTAAAGCCAGGCCGACCCTGGCGTTAAGGGGGCGTTTGGTCCCTAACGCCAGGCCTGCCCTGGCTTTAAGGGGGCGTTTGAGCCCAAACTCCTGGGTCCCGATGTCCAGTCAATTCCGAGTTTTGAAGAGTTTAAGTGTTTTCCGGTTGTAATAGAAGTCTCCTACACGTTTAGGGCTTATCCTAAAGATATAAATAGACCCCAAAACACAACTTTAAAAGGAGGATTTCGAAGGAGGAAGCCATTGAAGAGAAGTCAAACATCGATTTGTATAGCTTTTATTCATTACATTGTAGTTTAATTATGCAAGTTATTTTGGATTTGATTCTTATGAACATGTTTAGCTAATTTCTTTAATCTAGGGTTTTGGTGGAACGCATTGGGGGATGAATTTATTGTGTTATTAATATAGTTCTGATTGGTTGATTAATCTCTATTTGTTCAACTACGTTCTTGTTGTAGTTAATTGAATGGCC
>ML432154.1:0-104698 GCA_005239525.1 Nicotiana knightiana | reverse complement strand
AGTTGTAGTAGTTTAAACAACACCAAGTGACAGTTTAGTATTCTGACAGCTTGCTTGATACGTTAACTCCCTGTGGGATCGACTCTGGGCTTAATACCCCAGATTATATTTGCAACGCCCGTTTAGTCTTTTATTAGACATAGTTGAGCATGATCAGGACCCTCATCCTCCTCGGACCATGACTCCTCATCAGTCTCCTCCTCGTATGTCTCCCCAGCCTCGGACTCTACAGAGTGTCCGGAATCTTCCCCAGAAGGGATGTCAATGTGTGCAGGGGGAGCTGGAGTCAGGGAAGCCCTGACAGTCTGTGGATCAGGAGCTGTCATCAATGTGGAAAAGTCAAGGTCTAACCCAGCCACGGACGTGCCCGCTCCCTGCTCTCCTTCCTTTGGCATGAAGGAGGATAGATCGAACTCCAGATTTTGCATTTTGTGGAGCTCAGTCTTCAGTGTGTCAACCTCATCACGCAACTTGGGCAGGAACCTCACCCCGCTCTACCTTCTCAAGTTGTACGTCCATTCGCTTGAGGTGATCCTCGTAAGATGAATACTGTTGTTGGAGTGCTGTCACTGAGGACTGGATAGGAGTAATGGCATGCCTCATCAAAGTGGGGAGGTCCTTCAGAAGCCGGTCTATCTTCGCATTTGCATGCTGAGCTAAGAGACCTATCCTCGAAAGGGATGGAAGTACGACAGAAGGCTGGGCAAAAGTGGCCTGAGAGGTGGGCTGAGGAGTGGCAGTGGATGCCATTGTGGCTAGAGGAGAAACAGGTGGCTAGGAGTCTGAGATATCTGTATCAGCAGGAATCTGGATCTGAACCTCTGGAAGAGCAGTAGCTACCTGTGGCACCATGTCACTGATGCGCGTGATATCAATATCCTTCAGCGCTTTCCCAATCTTGTCATAGTGTGGCAGTGAAGGGACTTCCACAGCCTTACAGAGGGCTGTGATCAAGCGTGGGAATGGAAGTGACGTGGCTGTCTGGTTTGCGCGGACCCCTAACTCTCTAAAGATAATGTCACCCACATCAATCTTGACCCCGGTCATAATGCATGCAATGAGAAGAGCTTTCTCAATACTTATGTCAGTCTCATTCCGGGGCGGCATCAAGCGAGAGGTAACAAAGCTGAGCCAGAATCTACCCTCTCATGTGAAATCTTCCTTGAATATTTTATGCAGAGGGTCAATCCAAGAAGGGGTCCCCCTTTGCGATCACTGAGGCAATCCAGGCACGCTCACCATCTATGTTGGCCCATTTGGCCTCACACTCAGCTGTGCCTGGACTCCAGCTTCTAAAATATAGATCATTTATCGTGCCCTTGCCACAAAGCATTGACTTCCCCCGAACCATGACTGATTCACAGAAGACTTTGTTGCGCTTGTGATGAGCTGTTCTAGAGGCCCTGTAGGATGTATAGAACTCTCGCACCATTGTTTCATTGAAATCATCATGCACCTCAGTGAAGCATTCCCAGTTTCTATCTTTGATGTTCTCCAGTATGTGAGGGTACTACTCCTGTAGTCCGTTCAGACTCAACTGTTTCTCTTCAAGGATTTTTTGTTTCGTGAGCCCTTCTTTATACAGACTCCTAGAGCCTGTGACCTCAAAATAGAGCTGGAAATCATCTCCTCTTTTTCTTCTTGCCTCGGCCTGTAGGTCGACTGAGGGCAAGGTCTCCTCCTCATCAGACTGGGAGGGATGTTGAGCAATAGGTCGGGATGGTTCTTGTCGTGAACGTTTGTCTTGTCGTGCTAGATGGTTGGATGAGGCCCTATTTTACCAGAAATAGATTTCTTGGGAGCCATATCTATAAAGAAACAAAGTGTGAGTGACATAACAGACATCAAAGGAAAATGTTACAAAGAAAGTCAAATATGCGACAGGTTATGCGGACCGCAAACCTGTCGCAAAATGTCAGTCTTCTTGAAAGGAACCAATTATGCGATGGATTATGCGATTGCATATCCATTATGCGGTTCGCATAACCATCGCAAAACTATGCACTAGAAAAGGTCATCACACTATGCGATCGCAAAACCCACCGCGTAGATGGATATGCGATCGCAGATCTGCCGCAAACAACATGCCATGTCTGGCCACAGGCTGTCTGGGTATGCAGTGGCTTTGCGGTCTGCATATCGCTTATGCGATCGCAAAGCCTCCACATTTTGTAATATTTCTCAAGTTACCTAGGGTTTCATATGCGGCAATTATGCGGACCGCAAATAAATTATGCGGTCCGCAAAGTCATTGTCCTCAAGGATTTATTGCTACAATCAACAATGGTGAGCCTAATTTCACTACCCAGCAGCCCATACTCAACCAATATTCAAGAACCCCCCCCCCCCCCCCCCCCCCACCCCCCATTTCGAGCAGATAATCAAAATAAAAAAGAAGGAAGAAAGAATCAACACAGACTAAAACACCCAAAACATGATACACACAACAACAATAAAACTAACAATTCACAGTGGGAAAATTGGGAAGGAAGACGTACCATAACTGGGTGAATGAGAGATAATCAAGGAGATGATTTCAACACTTGGAATCTTTGTTCACTCTTTCACGTTCAAACTAGCTGATTTCCCTTCTTTTTTTCTTTTTGTTTTGTTTTGTTTTTTCTTTTGTTTTGTGTAAGTGTGAGTGCTTGTGTTTGAGTGATGGTGTGCATATGATGGGATTGTGTGAAGGGGGTAGGGAACTTACCTGAGAAAATGCGGTGGGTAAGTTTACCGCATAACACATTATGCGATCGCATAAGTGTTATTCGGTGATATCAACTCAGGTGGCACAATTTCCACAATGCGGTGCACTTATGAGATCGCATAACTAGTATGCGGTCCGCAAAGTGCACGTCCTCACAGCATTTCAGCCACCAAATTTTGCTCAACAAACTGCCCAGGTTTGCGACCACTATGCAGTCCGCATAGTCAAAATGCGACCGCATATGTGTAGCAAACTTCCCATGGTGACTTTTCTTCTCTTTTACTCGCACTTTTACCCTGTTTTATGACCTTTTTGAATCACCTTCACTCTAACACACACTTTAAATTGCTCAACTTAATCCGTCTAACAAAAGTTAAAATTTTGAAGGGTAAACTAATAAAAATAAATAAGAAATAAAAAAAAAATGTTACCACACATGGGTTGCCTCCCATGAAGCGCTTGATTTAACGTCGCGGCACGATGAAGTTGGCCTTTCTTTGGGTTCACTCATTGGTCAGGCATGGATCATCTTTGAGAGCCAACAGTTCCACCAAGTGTTTTTTTCCATTTGTGCCCAAGTAGTCTTGACTCACTGGCCATTGACTTTGAAGGTTCGGAGCCCATCCTCCGATTCTAATTCCACAGCTCCAAAAGGGGATACATCTACCTCCTTGAACGGGCTTGACCACTTTGATTTGAGCTTGCCCGGAAATAATTTGAGCCTTGAGTTGAAGAGCAAAACCAAGTCACCCGCCTTGAACTCCCTTTTCAAGATCTTTTTATCGTGGACGAACTTCATCCTTTCTTTGTACACAATAACACTTTATATAATGGTGTAATCTGGGACGGGCCTGGGCCAAACGGGCCCCATTCCAGGCCGGCCCGGGCCAAACGGTCCTAATGGGTAGAACCGGCCTGATGTGGGCCTAAGCCCACATGGGTCCGGGCTAAGTGGTCCGGGCCCACGGGCCTAAACGGGCCTAAACGATCCGGGTTATTTTTTAAAAAAAATTATCTAAGGCAATTTCTTGTAAATATTGTGACATAAATCTTGTAATTCAAATTTAAAACACAAAAATAGTAAAGAGATATTCAAACTTGCACTAAAAAATCCAAACGGCTAATTTTTGAAATTATAGCCGTTGGCTATTTTAAAAAAATTATGTAATTATATTATATTATCTAAGGCAATTTATTGTAAATTATATTATATAATTATGACTTATGTCTTGTAATTCAAGTTTAAACACAAAAAAAAATGTAAACGAATATTCAAGGAAATGTCTTATAATTTTTATTAATACTACATTTTAAAAAATGGCAATGTCTTTCTTAGTCTTCCTCCCCCCAATGGAATGAGCACAACAAGGTACTAATACCACCATTAAAAGGAAAAAAAACTAATCAAGATTAGCCAAAATACAAGTTACATGTTAATCTACATATTATCTCTAAAAAATTTCATAAATCCTTCAAGGTTTGGAGGAATTTCCGTTGGTGGTGGCGGAAAAGAAGCTTGTTCATCACCGCTTCCGGGCGAAGCAGCATCCTCCGCAAGTTCCGCTAGCATTTCTTCATAAGCTTCGTCTATCTCCGGTTGTGATTCAAGTAGTCCAAAATTTCTTCTTTCTGAACGGATCCAATCTCTGAAGAGTACTGATTTTTCCAAGCTCTCCCTCATAGACGCTCTATGATCACCGATTTGAAGTCTTGCTTGACTGAAAGTGCTCTCTGATGCCATTGTTGAAGCTTGAATACTTAAGATATCTCCAGCCATCCTTGAAAGGACCGGATAGTGTTTTTCTTTGTCCTTCCACCATTCCAAAATATTGAAGGTGTCGTCGGGATTCTCAGTTTCAAGTCTCTGCGACAAATAAACTTGAAGCTCATTTAGTTGTGAACTATCACTAATATTATCACCTTGAGAACCCCTGAACCCCGTCCAAGAACTAAGTGATTTTAGTCCCGCAGATCTTTTAGATGACTGCGAGCTAGACGAGGTAGGAGTTGGAACATTTGGTCTAGCATGATCTAATGCAACTTGATAAGCATTATAAATTGTTTGAGCATTTATTTTAATTGAGGCTTTTTCATCTATAAGTGTATCATATTCCTCAGTTGAAAGTGGTAAAGCATTACAAATTTGAGTATACCAATAGTGAGGACCTCCTAATTTCATGGTAGGATTTAACATGGCAGCAACACCATAAAGAAGGGGGGTAGGGGAAAAATATTTTTTAAACTTATCTTTCATATCATCAATAGCACATTGGTAAACTATCCCACCCTCTGAAAATTGAGTAAATAATTCTGCAAGTGATGAAATATAAACTAAACAGTTAGAAATAGTAGCATAATATTGCCCAGATAATTCGTTTGTAGCAATATGAAAATGTTCTAAAAAATCTAGAAGAGTTTTAACATTAGCCCAATCTTGATTTTTTAGGTGCTCATCATCATCATCATCATCACCACCTACACGAGCATTATAGGTTGCACTTATTGGGTTTCTATATTCATATGCAACAACTAAACTTTCATACAAGTAATTCCATCTATTCGGACAACGTTTAGGAACCTTTCTTTCTCTAAGGCCAAATTCATCACATTTTTTATAATATTCTCTAACTCTACTTCTACGGTTTGAATAAAAAAGCCAATGAAGAGCGAATTTAACCTTTGCAATTTCAACATTTAAAGTTTTCAGACCATCACCGACGATTAAATGGTAAATATGACAAATACATCTAACATGAAAAATATTACTAAATGCAGGACTTAGTGTAGTTGTAAGAAAGCCTATAGCATTAGTGTTACTAGAAGCATTATCCATTGAAACTGACATTATTTTATCTCTAATGCAAAAATATCTACAAATATCTGCAACTGTCTTAGCAGTAAACTTACCTGTATGACTTGAAGTAATTATTCTATAAGCAATAATGCGTTTTTGCATTATCTAGTCCTCATCAATCCATGAGTGGTAATAGTAAGATAATCACAGTCATTATCACTCCCACCAATATCAGTAGTAATAGAAACACGATTACTAATATGAGTAAATAAATAACGCAAATATTGTTCATGTTTATATTTATAAATATCAGCCTCTACGGTTGTGCGAGGCCATCCTTTAAAAGTAGGATTATAAATTCTTCTAATATAATGGACAAAGTGAGGGTTAGAGGGAAAACTATATGGTAAGCACACAACAATAACCATTTTTGCCAATTCTTCATGATCTTTATTTGGATCGTAAAACAAAATTCCACCGGTAACAGTGTTAATTCCCGGTTGAACTAGATTTGAACCGGTACTAGTGTTAATTCCCTGGGTACCTACACTTTTTCCCTCTTGCCTAGCTGTCATTTGAAGTAATCTTGTTTTATCATAGGGTGTTTCATTATGTGTCTGGTCAAATTACCCGTACCGCCACGGTCTCCAGTAAATTTATGAGACATCAAGACGCCACAAGTTTTACGCTTAGCCTTATTTTGATCTCTTAGTTGAGTAAAAAAGTGCCAAACAAGAGATGTTTCGGACCGTTTATAAGGTTGCCTATTAAAAGTAGGGGTTACTACAAGAGGGTCAGCCGGGGTATCATTTGGATAACTATCATTTTGGTTAGCAACATGACTAGTAGGTGTATCATCTAAATCCGGTTGTGTTTCATCTAAATCAACATTTTACTCTGGAATACCATAAAGAGAATTCATATATTCATCATCTAATTGTGAACCTGGTGTAAGATCATGTATAAATTGACTATCAGTAACTTGAAAACAAGGGTTATCACTATCAAGAATAACAGGTGGAGGAGGACGGGTAACAGGTCTAGGTAGGGTAGCCGGGGCCGGGGGAGTAGTAGTAGCTTGCCTACTAGATTTACCAATTTTAGCTTTTCCCTTACCACCAAGCATTTTTTTCAAAGAAAAGTTCATATTAATTATAAGGAAAACAAATTAAACAAACAAAACTATAATATTAAAATTTAAGAGTTGGAACGAGTTTACCGAATTGACGAACAACTTCTTGAAAATTGTATAATGTTGAAGACTTGAATACTTCAATTCACCAACTTCACAATTTTCCACAAATTGCAATAATAAAGTAAGCAATTATAAAAGAAAATTAGAGAGAGATTGATGATTTTGAGTAAAAATGAAAGAATGAGGGGGTATTTATAGTTGAGAATAGGAAAAAAGTGTAATTATAAAAAGTTTGGGGTTAAAACAAAGTTTGGGGGCCAAATGGCTATTTTTTAAAAATCCAAACGGCTAAAATTAAAGGGCCAACGGCTAGATTTTAAAATTCTGACCGTTGGCTATTTTTTAAATAAAAATTTATTTTAAAAAATAAATAGTCGTTGGGCCCGTAAGGCCCGTTTGGCCCGTTTGAACCGGCCCAGGCCCGCCTGCTGGTCCCGGGCTAAACGGGCCCAGGCTCACGGTCCCTCCCCCCAGGCCGACCCCATATGGGCTCACAGGTCCGTCTAGATCGGACCCGCCACGGGCCGGCCCGTTTAGCCCACAAGCCCACATGGACCGCAGGCTCAGTCCTGTCCCGGGTCAGGCCCGGCCTACCTGCCAGCCTTACTTTCATATGCATGGAAGCGGAATTCCTCCATCTCATTGAGTTGTGTTAACCTCAAATTTACAGCTTCAGCCCAGTCCAAGTTCAACCTTTTTAAATCCCATATGGCTTTGTGCTCCAGTTCTACGGGTAGATGACAAGCATTGCCGAAGACTAACCGGTAAGGAGAAGTTCCAATAGGGGTTTTGTACGCCGTGCGGTATGCCCACAATGCGTCATCTAGCTTCCTTGACCAGTCGGTCCTGTTAGCATTAACAGTCTTTGCTAGAATATTCTTTATCTCCCGGTTGGAAACTTCAACTTGGCCACTTGATTGGGGTTGATAAGGTGTGGCCACCTTATTCTTGACGCCATATTTCTCTAGTATCCCCGTGAAAGACTTGCTACAGAAGTGAGACCCACCATCACTAAGAATGGCTCTAGGAGTGCCAAACCGCATGAATATGTTTTTCTTTAAGAATGCGGTTACACTTCTTGCCTTATTTTTTGGTAGGGCAATTTCTTCAACCCATTTGGACACATAGTCCACAGCCACCAAGATGTATTTACACCACATGAGCTTACAAAAGGGCCCATAAATTCAATTCCCCACACATAAAAGATCTCAACCTCCATCACAAATTGCATTGGCATTTCATGCCTCTTAGAGATTGATCCCTGCCTCTGACATTGGTCACAAACGTTGACCATTTGATTGGCATCATGATAAATCGATGGCCAATAATAGCCACATTCAAGTACCTTTGCCGCCGTTTGATTACCCCCATGATGACCCCCAACAGGTGAATCATGGCATGCCTTTAGAATTGGCATCATCTCCTCTTCTGGAACATACCTCCTAATGATATTATCAGCACAAATGCGAAACACGAATGGTTCTTCCCAATAATATTACCGACACTCTCTCAAAAACTTCTTCTTTTGGTAAGATTTCAGTCCATCCGGAATGAGGTCACTAACCAAGTAGTTAACAATATCGGCGTACCAAAGAGTAGATGAAGAAGACAATTACAAAATGTGCTCATCAGGGAAGGCATCATTGATGTCAAGACTTTCCTTTGGTCGCCTGTCTTCTTCAAGCCTAGAGAGATGATCCTCCACTTGGTTTTCTGTGCCCTTTCGGTCCTTGACCTCAAAGTCAAATTCTTGCAATAAGAGGATCCACCGGATTAACCTTTGTTTGGCATCTTTTTTTGACATGAGATAGCGAAGAGCGGCATGATCGATGTAGACCACCACCCTAGACCCCAACAAATAAGCTTAGAACTTTTCAAAAGCATATGCAATGGCAAGAAGCTCTTGCTCTGTCACAGTATAGTTCACTTGCGCACCATTGAGTGCCTTGCTTGCATAATAAATGGGATGAAGAACCTTGTTATGTCGTTGACCCAGAACTGCTCCAATAGCTACACCACTGGCGTCACACATGAGCTCGAATGGAAGAAACCAATCTGGTTTGACAATAATGGGTGCCGTGGTGAGCTTCTCTTTTAGCTCCTCAAATGCCTTAAGGCACTTTTTATTAAACACAAACTTGGCGTCTTTTTCAAGGATCTTGCACATAGGATTTGCAATTTTGGAGAAGTCCTTGATAAAACGTCGATAAAATCCGGCATGCCCTAAAAAGCTTCGGACACCTTTTACCGATGTTGGTGGATGAAGTTTGGAAATGATTTCAATTTTTGCTCGATCAACCTCTATGCCATATTTTGAAATTTTGTGCCCCAAAGCCTTCGTCCACCATGAAGTGGCATTTCTCCCAGTTAAGCACAAGGTTGGTCTCCTCATATCTCTTGAGCACTTGTCTAAGATTGTCAAGACAATGCTCAAAAGAATCACCTACCACCGAAAAGTCATCCATGAAAACCTCTAGGAAATCCTCCACCATGTCTGAGAAGATGGACATCATCCATCTTTGAAAGGTAGCCGGAGCGTTGCATAAACCAAACGGATCCGGCTAAAGGCAAAAGTTCCATAAGGGCAAGTGAATGTTGTCTTTTCTTGGTCCTCCAATGCTATCTTGATTTGGTTGTAACCGGAATACCCATCAAGGAAGCAATAGAATGATCTTCCCGCTAGCCGATCAATTATTTGATAAATAAAAGGCATAGGGAAATGATCTTTGCACGTGGCACTATTGAGCTTCCGATAATCCATGCATACTCTCCACCCGGTGACCGTCCGTGTAAGGATAAGCTCATTCTTTTCATTGTGAATTACTGGCATGCCTCCTTTCTTTGGTACACATTGCACCGGACTCACCCACGAACTATCCGCAATGGGGTAGACAACCCCGGCATCCAACCACTTGATTATTTCTTTCTTGACCACCTCTTGCATCAATGGATTCAATCTCCTTTGGTGTTCAACACTCAGCTTGTTTCCTTCCTCCAATTGGATTTTATGCTCACAAATTCCGGCGGGAATCCCTCGGATGTCTGCTATTTTCCATCCAATTGCTTGTCGGTGTTCCCGCAAGACATTATACAATTTTCCTACCTGCACATCATCCAACAAAGAGGAAACAATTACGGGTAAAGTATCATTAGAGCCAATAAATTTGTACCTCAAATGTGATGGAAGTGTCTTGAGCTCAAGTTGTGGTGGATCAATGATGGAAGGCTTTGCGGGAGGAGTGGCTCTATTCTCTAAGTCAAGAGAGAGCTTCTTCGGTGCATAAGAGTAGGACCCACATCCTTCCAATGCATTCATGGCTTCTACATACCCCTCCATGTCTTCTCCATCAAAATTTACCAAGACTGCCGCCAAGGCCTCACCAAGGCACTCTTCCTCCATCTTCATGTCACTAGCATCCTCGACCTTATCAACAACATCTATTACCAAGATCCCTTCATATGCATTCGGCAACTTCAAACCCTTACTAGCTTGGAAAGTGACTTCCTCATCATTCACTCGAAATTTGATTTCATTTCGTTCCGAGTCCATCAAAGCTCTTCTTGTGGCAAGGAATGGTCTTCTAATATGATAGGAATTTCCTTGTCAACCGCACAATCAAGGATAACAAAGTCGGCCGGGAGAAGGAACTTTTCCACTTTCACTAAGACATCATCAACAATACCCACGGGTCTCTTGATTAAACGGTCGGCCATTTGCAATCTCATACTTGTAGGTATTGGAAACCCCAATCCCGCTTGCTTGTAAATAGCAAGAGGCATCAAATTTTTGCTAGAATCTTTATCACAAAGTGCCCTTGCAAAATCTCTCAACCCGATAGTACATGGGATGGTGAATGCTCCCGGGTCTTCCTTCTTCTCAACGGTTGTCGTGGCAATAATAGCACTAACCCGGTGAGTCATACTCACCACTTCATTCTTAGTAGATCTCTTCTTGGTCATCAAGTCTTTTAAGTATTTGACAAATCCTGTCATCTCTTTGGAAAGCCTTCAAGAAAGGGATGTTTACCGACAATTGCTTCAAAATATCATAGAACTTCTCGAACTTGCCATCATCTACACTTCTTGCAAGTCTTTGAGGGAATGGAGGAGTAGGTCGAGGAATCGGTGGAGGAGCTTTTGGGGTCTCCTTCACCTTTTCCTTAACCTCTTCATTCTTTGCTTTTTGGATTTTTACCTCTTGGGAGGGCTTCTCACTTTCAACACCAACCGGCACTTTAACTTGTGCCTCAACTTCTTGCTCAAGATCCTCTACCTCAACTACTTGTTCACTCTCATCTTGAAGGACTTCCCCACTTCTAGTCGTAATAGCCATGCAATGAGAAGATGAACCGCTCACATTCCCCTTTGGGTTGAAAATTATTTCACTTGGAAGAGTACCTTTTATCTTGGGATTTTGTTCTCTTGACAAGTCTCGCATTTGCATCTCAAGCTTTTGTATAGAGGCGGTATGTGACCCCACGATTTTGGACATGTTCTTCATTGTAGCATCACCTCTCTCTTGATTTTGCAATATCTTTTCAAGCATCCGTTCTAACTTGGATTCATTTGAAGGACCCTCCTTGTAATATTTCCCCTTCGGTGGAACATAGGGGTTGTTGTTGTTCCAATTACCTTGACTCGAACCACCTTGGTCACTGCGCCCAATTTTGTTGACCTTGCCCTTGCGGGTTTGGCCTCCATTGATTTTGTTGGCGATATCCTCCTTGAGAATTATGAACATAGTTGGCTTCTTCAAACTCTTGATTTCCCGTCGGTTGCATGTCTTCCACAACATTTACCTTCTTCGTTTGACTCTCCATGAACATCTTTGTCAACACATCAATGTTTGTGGCAAGACCGACAATCAATTGGTCTCTCTCTTGATTTTCTTTGATCATGTTGGTAAGAGAGGGAGTACCATAGGAAATTCCACCACTAGCATCTTCAGAATGCCATGCTTGATTGTGTTTGGCCATTTTATCCAGAATTTGCATAATCCGGGTGAATTTGTCCATGAAAGATCTGTCTACTGCATTTTTTTCTATGGACTGGGAAATGGATCCAAACCCATGTAGAACTTCTCCATCAGAATAGCATCCGGAAAACCATGGTTCGGTGACCTTACTAAGTATAACTTGAATCGACCCCACGCTTCGTGTAAGTGTTCTCCTTGTATTTGTTTGAAGAAGAAGATTTTATCTCTAAGCTCAGACTTCTTGCTCTGAGGGAACCACTTGTAAAAGAAGGCACGGACAAGCTCGGGCCAATAAGTGATAGATTGAGGAGGTAGATTTTGAATCCACTTTCTTGCTTCTCCAGTCAATGAATATTTGAATACTCGCAATCTCAAGGCGTCGTCTGTTACATTGTTCTGTTAATGCATGGTGCACACACCCAAGAAGTTCCTAAGGTGTTGCGTTGGATCATCATCAGTAAATTTTCTGAATAATCATTCTGCTTTAAGAATTAGGATTAACTCGTGTTCCACTTTCAATGTAGCAGCTTCAACCCGTGGAGGAAGGACATTTTTGGTATCATCAAGATATTCCTCAATGTCTGCAAAGGGATTCTCCTCTTCATCATAATTGGCCAATCTCACCTATCACACCAAGCAAAGCAAGCAAAATGTGATGGAATAGAAATGATGTAAAGTAACGTGCACACTAGTTAGTAATTTCAAAACCATATTCCCCGGCAACGGCGCTAAAATTTTATACGCTCAAATTACACCTTAAGGCGTGAAAAGTTTACTTGAGTAGTGTGAATCTTAACTTAAATCGTATTTCTATTCCGTTAGAGTAACAAGAGTTTGGTAGTAGATTGGATTGTAATTTCATGAAATAGTAACAAGTATGATTAAATAAGGTTGTAATTAATTTGATTATCTAAACCAAGGTTGTGTCCCCTTCAATGAAATATAATGCTATCGGTGTTAATATGATATATTTCTAATGGAAGGTCCTTCTGATATGAAAATGATTTCTAAATGACTACCCAATATTTTCCAATAGTTAGGTAGTATTTCTCTTTATGATTTTTCCAAATATAAAAGATTTGCAATTAAGAGTAACCAATTTATGCCAAATAAAATCCACTTATTCCTAAGCGATTCCATTAAACAAGGTTTAAAACCTTGAGTCTTTGATATTTACCAAACCCTAACTCACTTTTCCAGGTAGAGAAAGAATATAATGGCGCTTGTTAATGTTTGCAACCACCAACAATAAATGAAGAATGAGAAGTAAATAAATATCAACCAACCATTATACATATATTCAATGTTAAACACCTATTGACATTACACCCATTTAGGGTCCACGGCCTTAGTATTTAAAACTAGCCACATATGCTAAAATACAAAAAGAAGAGAATATTAAATGTCATAGTGCTTACAAAAGTGCAAGATTCTTCACTTCAAAGCTTCCAAAAGATGGGACTATTCAAAGTTTGGATTGTTGCTCTTTTTTCAAACAAGATGCCCCCACAAAACCAATAAATCTAGTTATAGTGTGCTAAAACTCGGGGACAATTTCGGACAAAAATGCCCTTCCAGGTCAAATATGCGACCGCATTTCTGTCGCATAACAGATATGCGGTCTAGATTCTCTTCAAGTCCACCGCATCTTCGAAACCCTAGGTTCCAAGAAGTCGTTCCATTCAGGTTATGCGGTCCGCATTGTTGATATGCATCCACATAGTGTCATCGCATTTCTGCTCTCAGCCACTTCTACAGGGGGTTTGCGATCCATTATGCGGCCTGCAAACCTGTTATGAGGTCGCATAATGGACCGCATTTCTTCACTTGAATTTTTGGCCAAACTAACTGTTGGAATTTGCAGTTCCCCTGAGCATTATGCGGTCCACATGTTGGATTTGCGGTCCACATTTTCAACTATGCGGTCACATTTTGCATCTTGCTTGTCCTTTTGCAGCTTTTAGATTCCATTTCCATATTTTTAGGTCCTCAAGCTTCATGCACTGCAAAACATCAAAATTACATAAGTATAAAATACAATTGCATTTAAAACGAGCTAAAATCTAAGCAATTGGTATTAAATGTGCCGAAATTCTCCGGTACATCAGTAAGAAATAGGTTGGGTGGAGTGAGGTAGAGTCTCCACGTATATGGGGTTGTTATGATGGCCTGACTCCTGAGCATAGAGGTGGTCATTTGTGGAGCTTTGTGGTTCAGGGATGACCAGTGGGGTGTTTCTCGAAGTGTGGCAAGTGTTGCATTGTGGTGGAATAGTTTGAATTTTCGGTGGAGTTGTACGGTGGTGAGTTGTGGGAGGGTTCTGTTTGTTTGGGGTATTCTGAGGAGGTATGGGGTTTTCGGTGTTCGGATGATTGACATATGGAACACTAAGTGAGAAGGATAGATTCACCAAGTTTCGCACATGTTCAAGCTCCCCTTGGAGTTTCAACAACCTTTGCCCGAGTTGTGACATAGCATCATTCTGAACCTGAGTACCTTGATTGTTAGGATCTTCTGTTCGTTCAGCTATCATTGTGTTTTCCTTTCTGATATTGCTCAAATCTTCCATTTTGCCTTTGTCTTTGCCTTTAAGTGGACTAGGAGGAGGAGGTGGAGGGCCCCTGGATCTTGTGTGATATGATGATGATGCCAGAATGCACGAACCAACCTTTGGGGAGGGGAATAAAAGAAAGAAAACAAAATAAAAAACAAAAGGTATCCAAGTCAGTGAGGATCATGAGAAAATATTGCAGTATTTAAACACACATTAACGGGATATAAAAGCGTGTCCTAATTTGGGGAGCCTCGTTGTGCCCGAGGTAGGCCTAGAGACAAGTTGATTTGGAGAACTTAGATGCCAATGATTTCCTCATTTCATTAATGTAAAAGTAGATAAATCTAAAATGACACTGAATAATATAAGTCACTAATGGCACTTGGCCTTGTTACATTTGAAAAAACAGGTAAATCTAATCTACTTGGTCCCAGAAGGACCTTCCCCAGACTTGATCTTCTTGTCTCTGTCGATCAGGTTCCCCAGGTCGTGCATGCCCAATAGCAGGTATACTCTTACTATTTGCCCTCCTTCGCTTTCCTTAGCATTGTGGCAGTCGGCGACTCTTTTCCTTGTCTTCGCCTCTAGTTCCATCAGAACCTGTTCCAAATATTCCAACCTCTCATTGGATTTGATAGCCCTTTCCTTCCACTCATTGATCAGTTCCATATCAGTCTTGTGTTGCTCCAGATGCTCGGCCTCGGACTCACGAACTCTTTTGTGCAGTTTATCGTATTTCACTTGGGCCTCAGCAACTTCGTCTATGACCCTGTTTCCCCCACCGATTCCTAGCTCAACTATCCCTGCTATGTTTTCCTCCAACCATGATAGGTAAAAGCGTACATGCCCTGCGTGGTACTTGTCTGGCTCGATGGTGTCCTTTTCTATAATAACCTTTAGATTCCACATATGCTGAGCTTCACATTTGTACGGGATGTCGCCGTCCTGAAAATCTGCCCTGTAACGACTCATTTTAGAAACTCGCGGTATGACTTGCTTCCTGCCTGCGTGTCTCATAACCATGATGGGAGCATAAGGATATATGCCCCTTAAACTGATCAACACCAGGTGCGGAGCGTCCCTCGATCTGATGATGAACTCACTGGTAGAGAACCATTCGAACATCCATTGAACCTGGTACTCGGTCAAATTGTCAAAAAACTGCTCCCATTCTGTAGCATTTTCCTATTGAGAAAACTTTTCTAGGATGTAGGTCATTCTCTTAGGGTGATGGAAGGCTATATTGTCATTCCACACCCTTCGTGGAAACTCTTGACAATATTGACCCCTTTGGAGATGCTCCAATAACCAAACATGTAGTAGTAGATTACAACCCTCAAAGTGTTTGAACCCCTTCTGGGAGCAGTCCAAGGCTCGGTATATGTCTGCTATGATCAAATGGATAATGGTATATGTTTTCCCCTATATCCCCTCCATTAAGGTTTTGGCCACCATAGCCAGTCTAGTGTGAATCCTGTCTCCTTTGCTCAGAAATACTATCATACCCAGGAAGCAAATGACGAACACAAAAACCCTACGATGATTATGACCCAAGGAAGTAATAGAGAATTCATCGTGGAAGATACGATAGAATTTGCTATGGCCGTATCGTTCATACAGATAGTTAAAAGGTACGTAGGACTCTGTCAGGCACTCTAAACTATCATTCCTTTTCAAACCCATCATTTTCAGGAATCCCCTAGCGGCACGATTTTCCGGCACCAACAAACCTGGATTGTCCCAAGGTAATCCTGCGAAACCCCCTATCTCCTCCAAGAGGGGAGTCATTTCTATGTTGCCAAAACGGAAAATAGACCTTTCTCTGTCCCAGAACATAGTGGCTGCTTCAATCAACATATTGTTCGGTTCGATATCCAGATGTAAATTTTTTTTAAGAGCTAATCTTGATATTTTAATTATATATAATAAGTAAATTATTATATCTTCTTTATATAATTTAAACTATAGTGTAAATATTGGATTTTCTTATTTATATATAGTTTTCTTTAAGAGTAAGAGTAAGTGGACTATATATAGCTATGTATTTTATCTTGTTTTTATTTAATAATTAAAAAAGGAAAACAGAAAATACAATCTGCATCCCAACTCCCAAATTCCTCATTTCCCCACTTCACTCACCCCTCACTTTCCCATCCCCCACTCACGGCACACACCCCACAATTTATTTCCCTATTTACCCCACTTATATCATAATTTCCTCACAATATTATACACACATCTCTATATATAACGAAGGAGGGAAAAAAACGGATGGACAAGAGAGAACTGGCCGTGAGACTTCCTCTCTCATTCTCAGCAGAGAAATAAAAATACACACCCATGCACATAACTTTCATTTTTCCTTAGATCTGCGCGCACACACTGACAGCCGCATACACTCAGCCATTGGCACACAAAATCGGAAATCTTTCTCTAACAGCTACGAGAACGAGTTGAAAAACAGCTAAAAACACCTTACAGTCCCCTTTTCACATAAAACAACAGCGTTAAGAGTCAAGAACGAGTTCGAAATCTACGGTCTAGTTCATTCTGTTTTCGGTCAGTGCATTGCGTGATTTTCTTCCAAGTATAAAAGGTCATTTCTTCTTTCTTTGCACTCTTTTGATTTGTTCTTTTCTAAGTATTATTGTATAAATTTAGGCTTATGTATTTGATTTCATGATTTCCAACTCACTTTTACATCTTTAATAGAAATGATTACTCTTTTTTTTTATTTAGTGTACTCAATACTTACTGCTATTTTATTTGAGAACTGCCTTTGGTCATAACGTCTTATTCGTTATTGCTGAGATGAGTTCCTATAGGTTGGAACATGGTTAATAGTGTCTAATGTAGTAACTGGGCCTAAATTGATGATAATCTAAAGGCCACTGTTTGGGTCTTGATAAGTGGGCCGTTGAAGTTTGTTGTGAATTAGAAAATCTTTGACCAAATAAGTTAATTTGCTAGGCCCGTTAATATCATATAGTTTCCTTCTTTTATTAGTCCATAAATAATTTTATAACATTCATAAATATTCATAAAATACTTTAGGCACGTTCCAATCTATTATCATGATTGTGTACACGTTCGTGTGACATAAATATGATTTTCACAAATAAATCAAGGTACGCCTTCTCGCAACTTCGGCCAAACATTCTTAATATTAATAAAGCGTGATAAATTGTGTACACGTACGAGTGGCATGATTTAAGCGCTGTTTTTTTTCCTCAAAATAAAACCAAGGTACGCGTTTCCGTGACTTTGGACAAATAATTTTAATATTAATTAAGTGTTATTAATTGTATACACGTACGCGTGACATGATTCTTGACGCTCCAAACGAAACGAGTACACGTACGCGTAACTCATTTCAAGATAGTTCCATAATCGCGAATAATCAAGTAATTTAAAAAGCGGTGAAAGGTAAAATGCACAAAGGTTCTAAAAATGCGTAATTAGCAAATTGACTAAGCCAGGTATGATTAAAGCGATTGTACTAAAACCACGGAACCCGAGAATGCCTAACACCTTCTCCCGGGTTAACATAATTCCTTACCCGGTCTTCTATGTTCGCAGACCAAGAATAAAGTCATTTTCTTTGGGATTTAAAAAATAAACCAGTGACTTGGGGCACCATAATAATTATTCCAAGTGGCGACTCTGAATCTAATAAATTAATCTCATTTCGATTATTGTCACTTAAATTGGAAAAAAATCCTTATCCCCTGCCGGAAAAAGGAGGTGTGACAACTCTAGCGACTCTGATGGGAACAAGAACCCAGAATTTCTGGTTCAGGGTTCAGAATTCAAGCTTGTAATGTGATCTATACTTGGCTTTATTGATTTGATGTTATTACTGTATTTTTGGGCCTAATGTGCTAATTGCCGTTTATTTACTGCTTTGATATTATTTGAACTGTATTAAATTGTCTTCTTACGCCTCCCTTCTGAGTCTTCTGAATTTATGGTGTACAGGTGCGTGTGGCCCAATTTTCTGTCAGAAGTCATACCAATTAGAACGAGGTTGAGTCAGTAACTAGGCCGGGTAGACTTTCGTGCTCCCAATACGTTGCCCCCACCTCGGCTCGAGCTGTCCGCTTGGGTAAGCCATGTCTAAAACACTCCCCTTAGGATTTAAACCTAGAATAACATATCCTTATGTCGTATCCCTAGTAGGAACGTTTGTTTGCATCATGTGCATTTGACTTTGGGGACTCAACACAGGGGTTGGGTCCGTCTAGGACATGTGTACCCAAGAATTACATGACCATCCTGATGCATCTTATGTACTACTTGTGCATTTGGTTTGTGCATGTTGACCGGTTTCTAAAAATAAAAATATAAAAATATTGAGGAAAAACCAGAAGGAAGAAAATACGAGAGAGAGAAAATTTACCCGGTTTTCGAAAATCTTATTATTTACCCAAAAAAAAAGATTAATTATTACAAAATGAGCCTGAATTTTTTTACAAAGTGTCATCCTATTCCTGAAACATTACGAACTACGCGGGTCTGATTCTCACCGGATGTGAGATACGTAGACAACCTCCATAGGGTTCGACCCCATTTTTACAAAAATAATTTTTTTTAAAAAAGGGAAATGTGTCTAGTGTTTTTTTAATCAAAAACAAATAAGCAGACTCAGTTTCGGTTAATCCCCAACCGTTTTTGTCGGGACAGCCTTAGAACATCTTCACATTGTCGAAGGGTTGTTCTCACAAGAACGGACGGGTCTGTCAGTTAGGCATTACTTTTACCATAATGACCTTCCCCCGACCCTAAAGTTATCCTTGGAAAAGGGGCCATAGTTTCAAAAATAGCCACCATTTCCTCGGTCACAATTGCAAAAATAGCCCCCCCCCCCTCTCGTTGATTTTTCTTAAAATTGAGTTATTTACTTACAAAAGATTGTTTTACAAAAAGACCATTGGTTCTGTCTCTTGAGACTAGTGTCAACCCTAACCTTAACCACCCACAGGTACAAAATGAGCACTGTCCAGAACACACCGTTCATGGTTGTAGACGAGGCTCCACTTCAGCTTCAGCTGTGGTGGTATGACTTGGGGGAAGATGGTCAGAAATGGGTCACCAAGCACCTGGGAGCCCTCACAGATATTATGTAAGTTAAACCACATGATGATTTGATTGAGGCACTAGTGACTTTTTTGGACCCTGTTCACAATGTCTTCCGCTTCTCCGATTTTGACCTTACTCCCACTTTAGAAGAGATAGCTGGATATTCCGGTTTTGGCAGGGATTTGAGAAAACAGAAGCTCATATTCCTGAAAGCTCCCTCTGTACACCGATTCTTCGATCTTTTGAACATCAGTAAGCAAATTAGAAATACCAACGTAGTTGAAGGGTGTTGTTCTTTCTAATTCCTGTACTCTAGGGTCGGGCAGCCAAATGGGTTTGAAATGCATGAAAAGGGCCTTAACAACAAGAAGAACAAGGACACATGGCAGATTCACCTTCGCTTCACCTTCATGGTGGCATTTCTAGGAATCATGGTCTTCCCAAACAAGGAGCGGACAATCGATATACGCATAGCCAGGATCGTACAGGTTGTCACTACCAGAGAACATCACACTCTTGCCCTGATCATTCTATCAGAAATTTATCGGGCGTTGACTTTGTGTAAGTCCCGCGCAAAATTCTTCGAAGGGTGAAATATTTTGTTACAAATGTGGTTGATTAATCATCTCCGACATCACCCCAAGTTCATGCACTATGTTTCGAACAAGGACAATTTCGTTGAGAGTTACGAAGAAAGAATAAAAAATTATAACTCTCCGGAAGGGGTGGAAGCCTGGATATCCTACCTAAGATCTTTAAATGCAAGTCAAATTGAGTGGACTTTGGGTTGGCTCCCGGTTAAAGAGGTGATACACATGTCGGCCCTAAAAGGTTATTTGCTGCTGTTGGGTTTGAGAAATGTCCAGTCGTATGCGCCACAGAGAGTTCTGAGACAGCTAGGAAGGTACCAAGTAGTGCCTGAGGATGAAGATTTGAGTGTGCAAGTGATTGAGCTACACCCTGAAGCCCCACTCCCTGAGGCTTTAATCCAACAAATTTGGAATGATTGCCGTTACTTGAAAGATGATACCAAAGTGCTAGATCCTGGGGAAGGTGAGATAGATTCGGGTTATGCTATGTGGTTTGAGAAGAGATCTCACGTGGATGATGAACCAGAACTCGAGCCTAAAAGGCCAAAGAAGGTCACATGTTCAAGCCTTTGATGATAAAATCCAAGAACAGTTGTCTTGGGGTGAAAAGGAAAAGGGACACAAAGCAACTATTCATGCCTTAGAAGAAAGCTTGAGAAACCTCAATTTTGAGAAAGACTTCCAAGCGCAAGAAGCGGAAGGTGAAAAGAAGATTTTGATTCGCGAGAATGAAGCCCTCCGTGTTCAGCTTCAACATATGAAGAAAGACTCTGAGGTGCCAGTGAGAAGTTGGAAAGACTAGAAAACCATTGCCAATTTGATGGAAAAGATGCAATATTATGATTCCATCTTGGCAAAGACTAAAAAGGCATTGGACAAAGCCAAGGAAACAATCGTACAGTTAAGTGAGAAGGCTGAATCAAGTAAGGATCGTCAAGTAACAAAATTTGAAGAAGAGAGGTCTCAGTTGGAGTCAGATTTAGATTGCAAGGGCCACATAAGGGAGATAGCCACCACTCGCCAGCAGAAGTTACAAGATCGAGACCAGAATTATCAGTACTTCAGAGAGTAAGTCCATGATTTGGCTGTTTATACCACTCAAAGTTGTGTGAACTGCCAAGGGATGGATTATGAGAAGTTTTTGGAGCATGCACCTACATTCGCCCGTCATCTTGCAGCAGAGTTAGAGAGGATGTACCGTACATTGGGGGTCAGCCAGGGCAAGCCCCACCATGAGCAGATTTGCCAGTGGTTGAAAGCAAAAGATTGTGGTGTTGAAACATAGTCTAGTTGTTAGAAATTTTCATGTCGTAGTTATGTTTAGTTTGAATCATTGTTTAATCTTTTAAATCATTGTCTTTTAATCTTGTCAAATTTTGTTAAGTCGTTTTTGACGTAATGTTCTTTCGGTCATTGTATTTTGATTGAAAAAAATTTATTAATTAAAAAAAACATCAAAATTATTATTATTTCTCCTGAACTACGTAATGGTTTGATTCATGCGGCGTCATGATACGTAGGCAATCCTCATCGGATGCGATCATAACCATAATTTTAAAAAAATGAAAAAAAGGGAAAGAAAAAGAGCATTAAATTCAAGAAGAAATAATCAATAAGCCGGGATGAAGCGTGAAGCCTTCCAAGCTCATTTTAGTATTGAAAATGGCATTAGATGCATGACATACAACGTGTGATTAATATCTGCAAAATTCCTAACGCTAACATGTTTGTTATTTTTCATCTAAAGAGATAAAGTTAAACATAGGTGGTTGGTTTGTGGTTTAAACTGGAGACTCACCCTTACAACACGAGATCAAAAGGAAAAAGTAAAATGGCAAACAACGGTGAGAATGAGTCAGATAATGATGATGTCCATGGACAATTGGTCGAACAAGGTACGAGACTGGTTGAAGAAGTAAGAGTATTGAAGCAACAATTGGCAGAGATGTACCAAGCTTGGGTGAATGGACAAGCACCGCCCCCACTACCCATAGGGCCTTCGGACAATCTTCATAGTGTGTCAGTTGCAAGTCAAGTGCCCATCTCCATAACAAGTAACCCATTGTACCAACCTGGACCTGGATTCAGTCCGAGCATTAACCTTCCTACTACCCCAGTACCTCTATTCCACGTCCTCCAACTACACCCCTCATAAATGACCCACCTACTGTACCTATTGTCCATACCTTCATTGTCCCTCAACCGTATCTTGCTCAAAAGTCCAACAATGATCCACAACTGAATGCTCATGATGCCCAAAATAAATCTCCAAAACTGACTTTCAAGATTCCAGATTCATACAAGCATACTCCTCGAATATGTTCCCAGTTGAGATCGAAAAGCCTGACAAGAATATGGAACAAGAGGAAATGACTAGAAAAATGAAGAGTTTGGAACAAACCATGAGAAACATACAGGGTTTGGGAGGCCACAAGAGTGTTTCGTTTAACGATCTATGCATGTGCCCCCATGTCCATTTGCCACCCATTTCAAGACCCCCAAGTTTGACAAGTATGACGGGCATGGTGATCCTATTGCCCATTTGAAGAGGTATTGTAACCAATTAAGGGGAGCAAGAGGAAAAGAAGAATTACTCATGGATTATTTTGGGGAAAGTTTGATAGGAATTGCTTCAGAGTGGTTCATAAATCAAGACATCTCTCACTGGCACATTTGGAACGACATGGCTCAAGACTTTGTCCAACAGTGCCAGTACAACATTGATATAGTGTCAGATCGCTCCTCTCTCGTCAACATAAAGAAGAAACCAACAGAAAGCTTCAGAGAATATGCAATCAAGTGGAGAGAGCAGGTTGCTAGGGTCAAAGCACCGATGAAAGAGGCAGAAATGATTGACTATTTTCTCCAAGCTCAGGATCCTGATTACCTCCATTATATGTTGGCTGCCATTGGTAAGCCTTTCGCTAAGGCGATTAAGATTGGTGAAATAGTTTAGAATGGCATGAAATCGGGCAAAATTGTGAGTCAGGAAGCCCTTAAGGAGACCATGCAAGCAATTCAAAGCGGGTCAGGCAGTTTCGGAAATCGAAAAAAGAAAGAGGAAGGATCCATAATGGCATCTGGGTCTGGGAGAGTTCAAAGAGGAATAGTTCCTTCTTATGTGCAATTCCAACAAGGACAATCCAACTCTCCTCAACATTACTATCCACCTCAGGGTCCTAGGTACTCAGTTCCCCCGCAATAATACACAGTGTTCAACGCCCAGGCTTATGCTAGGCCTCCCAATCACCAATAATGGCGGGCACCGATTCCACAAGGCTCCTGTCAATTACGCCCTTTTCAGGTATCATATATTCCTCGTCCCCGACAAGGATATGTGAGAGAAGAGGAACCAAAGAAAGAGTTCACCCCAATTGGAGAATCGTATACAAGCCTATTTTGAAAGTTGATGCAATTGAAGTTGATTGAAANAGGTTTTGACTCAAATGCAAGATGTGAGTATCACTCTAACACCCAAGGTAATAGTACCAAAAATTGTTGGACATTAAATAAAGCCATTGAAAATTTGATTGAAGCAAAGGCAATTGTGGTACCAAACAATGAGGATACACCTAATATCACAAACAATCCGCTCCCAGCTCATGATAATACACATTTTATTAGGATGATTTGTGATGATCGGGATTATAAGCAGTCTGGAAAGACAGAGATGGTTGTTGGAACCATAGGGAAAGAACCAAAAGTGATAGTAAGCCCGCTGCAATTGGACCCGTTGATTGTGAAAGGTGCAAGTTCTAGTTTGAACTTGGCAGGTTCTGAAAAAATGATGCTATATGTCCCTATAAGCACAAAAAAGGTTGAGGTTCAATTGGGTGGGCCAAAACTTTACATCCCTAGGGGCATTCAAAATATCGTTCCGAATAATATTTTCAGAAATATAACAGAGCCAGTTGTGATCCGACCTGTTGCACAACTCCCAGTGACAAACACAAAAACTATTCCCTGGAATTATAACAAGATTGTCATGACATATAAAGGAAAAGAGATAGTTGAAGAAGCAGATGAAATGGAGAGCTTGACCCGCTCTGGGAGGTGCTACTCACCAGAGGAATTGAGAAAAGCTAAGCAAGCCAGGGAAAGTTACTTGCCAGTGAAAGAACCCGTTGCAGAAAAAGAAGCGGAGGAATTCCTTAAGAAGATGAAAATGCAAGACTACTCAATCATTGAACAACTAAGGAAAACCCCTGCTCAGATTTCTTTTTTATCTCTGCTTTTGCACTCGGAAGAACATCGTCTTGTGTTGATCAAAACTCTAAACGAGGCATATGTCTCATAAAAGACAACGGTGAATCAGCTGGAAAAAATGGCTGAAAGATTCTTTGAAGTAGATAGAATTACTTTTAGCGATGATGATTTTCCTGAGGAAGGGGTTGGGCACAATAGAGCTTTGCATCTTATTGTCAAATGTGAAGGTCACTACGTAAAAGGAGTCATAATTGACGGAGGCTCAACTGTAGATGTATTTCCTCTTTCTACTCTACAAGAGTTGAACATTGACACTAACAGAATTTGAACTAGTAATGTCAGCATCAGAGCTTTTGATGGTTCAAGAAGAGACACTATTGGGGAAATCGAACTCACCATGACAATCGGCCCGGTTGATTTTAACATTGTCTTTCAAGTGTTGGATATGAAAACTTCCTATAATTTTCTTCTGGGAAGGCCGTAGATCCATATGGCTAGAGCTGTACCATCCACCCTACATCAAATGGTCAAATTCGAGTATGATAGGTAAGAAGTTGTTATTCATGGGGAATACGAATCATCGGTCTATAAAGACCCGTCCATTCCATGTATTGAGGCCAAGGAAGGATGTGAATCCCTCATATATCAAGCGTTTGAGGTGATTGAGGTAGACCAAGTGGAAGAAGGAAAGCCAATTCTGGATCCCCGTCTTTCAGCCACATCTATGATGGTAGCTTCACTGATGTTAAGGAACGGCTATGAACCAGGAAAAGGATTAGGATCCTCTCTGCAGGGAATTGTGAACCATATTGCTCCATTTTTAAAGAAAGATACCTTTGGTTTGGGTTTTAAACCAACGTCAGCTGACATAAACAGAGCCAAGGCCCACAAAAATAATGGTTGGAATTTGTCCAAACCAATACTGTCACGACCAAAAAATTACGAGTCGTGATGGCGCCGGACACCACTGTCAGGAAAGCCAACCCCTTAATTAGTTGAAAGTACTTTTTGGTTTTTGACATTTATGAAAAACATTTCCTTTCACTTTATTACATATCAACCAAATAAAAACCTGTTAGTTAAAAACAAGGGTTTGAATACTACACCATAACAAATGTAACCCAACACATCCCAACCTACTCCAGAACCTGGTGTCACAAGTACATGAGTCATTTCTAAGAACTTATACAACCATCACAAAGCCTGTTCGTAATACAAATTGGACATGGGAATATAAACTGAAAGTAAACACAGTGCGAGGGAGACTCCGTCAGCTGCGGATCACCTCCGAATGATGTAGCTCGCCTAATTCTCCGAATCCTCCAATCGCTATGAAAGTACCTGTGCAATAAAAATGCACAGCAAGTGTAGCATGAGTACAAAAATAACGTGTACTCAGTAATTCGCCCGCCTAACCTCAGAGAGGTAGTGACGAGAGGGTGACTTGACACTCACTAGGGTCCGACAATATAATATATGACAAAATATGATGAAACACAGTAAACATGTAAGGCAGTGAGAAGCAAATACGTATCAAGTACAGAAATCCAAGTAACTGCTGAGAATAAACAACAATGTACACTTTCCCTTTTTTTTCATATACATGTCAAGCCAATATCAATAAAATAGTACCAAATAGTCATGCGCACACAAGGGTAAGACAACCGACCGGAGTCAAAGGAATATCTAATCACTGAATAGGCGTAAAGATTCCCCCACTCGCGAATCATACATGCGACTCGGGTGCTGACACATTTATACCAGATTACCATAAAGCTTCCCTCGATCACGAATCATACCTGCGATTCGAGTGCTGACACACTTATACTGAATATTATAAAGCATCCCCCGCTCGCGAATCATACCTGCGACTCAGGTGCTGACACATTTATACCAAATTACCATAACGCTTCCCTCGATCGCGAATCATACCTTTAATTTGAGTGCTGACACACTTATACTGAATATTATAAAGCTTCCCCCGCTCGTGAACCACATATCAAATCCGTATTTTACCAAGAAAATAGTTTTCTCAGGAAAGTGGTAAAATCCTTGTTAAAAGAAATATGAAATATAGGTTTTGAAATCATTTGTTTTTTAAACTCATTTGTCAAGTTTAATGACATTCCACGATACAACCTAGTCCAGGTACACAAATATCCATAGAGAGATAAATTCTCTTTTAAGAATATTAACAAGATGAACTCTAGTTTTCTTTTAGATATTCAATTACGTCTTCGATTATATTAGCAGTTTAATATTACAGGCAGGATTAAGTGTATAACACGTAAGGCATGCTAGTGGGTCCTAGACTACCCGAACATGACATAATAGTAGCTACACACGGACTCCCATCACCTCGTGCGTACGTAGCCCCCGAAGATAATAGCATGTATTGAATTAATTCACCTAGGGGGACGATTCCCCTTCAAAAAGTTAGAAAGGAGACTTACCTCGCTTCGAAATTCCAACACCGGCTTCCAAGACCCTCAGATGACTCCAACGGGCGCACAACGCTCTGAAACTACCACATAATGGCAAAGCAATGAAAATTCATCCTAATACTCACAACAAATTCAGATTATATACTCTCCCAACCCCGCTCGGAGAAATGACCAAAATGCCCTCTGGCCCACGTGCCCAGAAATACGAAATTCTCGAAGATACATTCTACCTATAGCCCTACTAGTACAAACATACCATTAACTCTACATTCCATACTCAAATTCATGGCTAAAATTCCAAATTTACATTTTTTAGGTTTCTTCAAAAATTTCCCGAATTCCTACCAATTTCCATGCCTAATCCACGCATATAATCTTGTATTCATCTAACAAACGGAAGGAGTTTACTTACCTTGATGCCTGACGAGAATCGCCCTTGAAATGCTTTCCAACAATCACCCATGATAAATGAAAAATGGGTTAGAAATGAAATAAACTCGTCTTTAAAACATTCTGCTCAGGCCTCTTTCGCACCTGCGATCCAATGGCCGCTCCTGCGGCTCCGCACCTGCGGAAATTCCATCGCAGGTGCGGCTCTGAATTGACCCATCTAATTCCCGCTCCTGCGATCCCCTCTTCGCACCTGCGATTCCGCAGGTGCGACCAATCTTCCACACCTGCGGCCTCCTCAGTTCCAGCCCCAATCTCGCACCCGCGGTGCCCTTAGCCATAACTGCGGCTCTGCACCTACGATCAGAGCCTCGCAGGTGCGATTACACCAGATGACAGCAAGCTTTAGCCCTTTTTCCAACTTCAACTTTGATCCGTTAACCACCCGGAATCCACCCGAGGCCCTCGGGGCCTCGTCCATCATACCAACCTATCCCAAAACATAACACGGACTTGCTCGAAGCCTCAAATCACATCAAACAACATTGAAATGATGAATCGCTCTCCAATCGAAATCTTTAAGAACTTGAAATTCCAAACTTCCACATTCGATGCCGAAACCCGTCAAATCACCTCCGATTCACCCCAAATTTTGCACACAATTCATATTCAACATTAAGGACCTGCTCCAACTTTCGGAATCGCATTCTGACTACGATATCAAAATTCCCACTTCCGGTCGAATTCTTCAAAAACCTTCAAATTTCTATCTTTAGCCAAATGACCCCAAAATAACCTATGGACATCCAAATGCATCTCCGATCGCGCTCCCAATTCCAGAATCACCATACGGAGCTATTCCCCGACTCGGAATCCCAAACGGACATCACCCTCACTAATATGCACTTCAAGCCCAAATTCATGAAATCCTTCTAAAATGCTAACTTCCACAATATACGCCGAAGCTCTCCTGGGTTATCCAAACCCCGAGCCGGACATACATCCAAGTCCAAAATCATCATACGAACCTGCTGGAACCTTCATATCCTGATTCGGAGGTCGTTTACTCAAAATTCCAATCTTAGCTAATTTCCCCAACTTAAGGCTTCTGAGATGAGAATTTACTTTCCAAATCAATTCAAAACTTCCTAGAATTCAATTTCGACTACGCCCATGGGTCATAATACCTGAAACGAAGCTGCTCACGACTTCAAACCGCTGAACGACGCGCTAGAGCTCAAAATGACTGGTCGGGTCATTACATTCTCCACCACTTAAACCGACGTTCGTCCTCGAACGGGCCAAGAACTGCTCTCGAGTTATCTGAAATCACCGTTTAACATTTCGAGCACCTGTCCGTGCTACCACAACCTAGTCAAGCACAATAGCTTGATCAAATCTGGAGATTTCTTGTTTATTCCATATAATAAGCTCAGAATTCATTCAAACCCCTGAAATTTTCTCTAGCCAGGCCTAGTTCCAATATATAAGCACTGCATCAACTAGCATATGATATACCAGCTCATAAATGCATACCCTTTCTGAATCGGCACCACGCACCGCATAACTCATCATCTGACCACAATGACGCTCCCTGAACCTTAATATCCAAGGTACACGAATCTGATGCTCCCAATGCACCGCATAATAAATATACATACACCCTGCTATAATGCTGACGATACCACCACAACAGAGGAAATGTGCAGAAATTCATACTCAACTGCAGAGTTAACAAATCCTTGAATACCTCATCTTGACTAGAATCATCACTTCATTATGAACCTGAATAATGGTATTTGCTATTTAATATACACTTCACATAACCTCATCGCACTGATCCCTGATCCGATAATCTCATCTCACCCAGTACGAACTGCTCGGACAACAAACCACCCCAACATGACCAACAACCTCACATGATACCACATCGCGCTAATAGGCCATAACTCGAACATGAAAATAAGAAACGACTCAGGACGGAACTATTCAACTCACGCAACTAATATGAATTCTTACCAGAAAATAGGAAATAAAACACAAGAAAATAAATACATATTAACCCTTCTCATCATCACACTGTTGCGGCGTGCAATCCGATCTAAATAACATACCCATGGCGGCGTGCCACCCGATCCCATCATAAAACTCACATAAGGAAATATACACGGAGCTGAATCGCTCACTATTCCAAATTACTGAATATCGATCACAAGCACGCTAAGTCCGAAATCATCATACAAACCTGCTGGAACCTTCAAATCCTTATTCGGAGGTCGTTTACTCAAAATTCCAATCTTAGCTGGTTTCCCCAACTTAAGGCTTTTGAGATGAGAATTTTCTTTCTAAATCAATTCTAAACTTCCTGGAATTCAATTCTGACTACGCCCACGGGTCATAATAGCTGAAACGAAGCTGCTCACGAGTTCAAACCGCTGAACGACGCTCTATAGCTCAAAACGACCGGTCGGGTCGTTGCAAATACCTCACATTGCCTACTCTTTTATCAAGCCATNCATTGCCTACTCTTTTGTCAAGCCGCAATTTGAAGAAGCCCAAAATCCTTCTACTCAGGATGACATTGATGAAGTTTGCCAGAGTCTCAAGGAGATGTTCTATGAGATCAATATGGTTCGAGTTGGTGAGGGCCCTAGCCGTGCAAGTTTTCAGCTGATTGGTCCAGATACCTCGCTCAACAACTGGGAAGAAACTCCTTTTCCCATCAGGAAGGAGTCTTGGTAGTCTGTTTTGTTGCTTTTCTTGTATTTGGATTATTTTAAGGGTTGTAGTCCAGATATTTCAGTTTAATTGTTTTACTTTGATGTTAATCCTTCTATCCTTTCAAATTCAATGAAATGAAGTTCCAATTTCATAGTAAAATTCTGTCTTTTCATTTCCTTAATTTTTGTAATTTCTTATCATTTTCAGTTTCATTAATGTTGGCTTTAAAAACATGACATGCACGCGGAATTCACGCCCAGATCTTAAAAAGTTATCTAATCTCGAAATAATGAATCAAGAAGTTGAGTATGATGAAGATGAGGCTTTTAAGGAAATAAAAAGGGAATTGCATCAATTTGAGAATAAGACTAAGCCTAACTTAAATGAAACTGAGAAAATTAACCTGGGAAGTCCTGAAGAACCAGAGAAACAAAAATAAGCATTCATACTGAACAAAAGACGAGAGATGCCATAATTCAAGTTTTGTTCGAGTACAGAGATGTATTTGCTTGGTCGTATGATGACATAAGCCTAAGCCTAACTTAAATGAAACTGAGAAAATTAACCTGGGAAGTCCTGAAGAACCAGAGAAACAAAAATAAGCATTCATACTGAACAAAAGACGAGAGATGCCATAATTCAAGTTTTGTTCGAGTACAGAGATGTATTTGATTGGTAGTATGATGACATGTCGGGTTTGAGTGCCGATTTAGTGGTTCATAAGCTTCCCACATATCCTAATTTTCCACCCATCCATCAAAAACAAAGGAAGTTTAAGAAAGATATGAGTGATAAGATTAAAGTAGAAATCACGAAGCAACTAAGTGCAAATGTGATCAGGGTCGTCCGATACACTACANCAACAAAAACAAAGGAAGTTTAAGGCAGACATGAGTGATAAGATCAAAGAAGAAATCACGAAGCAACTAAGTGCAAACGTGATCAGGGTCGTCCGATACACTACATGGTTAGAAAATGTTGTGCCAGTGCCAAAGAAGGATAGGAAAATCAAATTTTGTGTTGACTATATGGACTTAAACAAAGCAAGTCCAAAGGACAACTTTCCCTTACCCAACATTCATATCCTTGTTGACAATTGTGCTAAACAAGAGATCCAATATTTTGTGGATTGTTATGCCGGGTATCACCAAATTCTGATGGATGAAGAAGATGCTGAAAGACCACCTTCACCACTCTATGGGGAACTTATTGTTAAAGGGTCATGCCATTTGGTTTGAAGAATGCAGGGGCAACTTACATGAGGGCCATGACAACCATATTCCGTGATATGATGCACAAATAGATTGAAATGTATGTTGATGATGTGATCATTAAGTCCAGAACACAATCTGATCATGTGCAGGACTTGAAGAAATTCTTTGAAAGGCTACGAAGGTAAAATCTCAAACTCAATCCAGCCAAATGTGCATTTGGAGTTCCTTCTGGGAAACTTTTGGGTTTTATAGTTAACTGAAGAGGCATTGAATTAGATCCCTCCAAGATAAAGACCATTCGAGAGTTTTCCTCCCCCGAAGAACAAAACAGAAGTCATGAGTTTACTCGGGAGGTTAAACTAAATCAGCAGGTTCATTGCACAGCTTACAACCACATGTGAGCCCATTTTCAAGTTGTTGAAAAAGAACGTTGCTATCAAGTGGACAGATGAGTGCCAANATTCGAGAGCTTCCTTCCCCAAAGAATAAAAAAGAAGTCATGAGTTTACTCGGGAGGTTGAACTACATCAGCAGGTTCATTGCGCAGCTTACAACCACATGTGAGCCTATTTTCAAGTTGTTGAAAAAGAACGCCGCTATCAAGTGGACAGATGAGTGCCAAGAAGCTTTTGATAAGATCAAAGAATATTTGTCAAATCCCCCTGTTTTGGTCCCGCTGGAACCTGGTAGGCCTCTGTTTTTATATCTGTTAGTAATGGATAGTTCCTTTGGTTGTGTCCTGGGTCAACATGATGCCACATGCAAAAAGGAACAAGCAATCTATTATTTGAGCAAAAATTTCACTACTTATGAGTCCAAATACACTCTTTGGGAAAGAACATGTTGTGCCTTAACCTGGGTCGCTCAAAAGCTTAGACATTATCTTTTGGTTTATATGACTTACCTCATATCCGAATGGATTCTCTGAAGTACATCTTTCAGAAGCCGATGCCAACTGGTAGATTGGCAAAATGGCAAATCCTGCTCACAGATTTTGATATTGTTTATGTCACTCGTACTGCCATGAAGGCACAAGCTTTGGCTGATCATCTGGCAGAAAACCCGATTGATGATGAGTATGAATATTTGAACACATATTTCCCAGATGAAGAGGTTAATTTAATTGAAGAAGTAGTCCGAGACGACAGTCAAACTTGGAAACTATACTTTGATAGGACTGTCAACATCAAAGGCGTAGGGATTGGAGCAATTCTTGTATCACCTACTGGCAACATTACCCTGCCACGGCGCGACTTCGTTTCTTCTGTACAAACAACACGGCAGAATATGAAGCTTGCATTATGGGTCTCAACATGGTAATAAACCTAAATGTGCATGAACTGTTGGTGATGCCTTGGCCACCCTGGCCTCAATGCTTCCATATTCGGGTAATACTCACATTGACCCATTAGAAATTCAAATTCGGGATCAACATGGTTATTGAAATACAATTGAAGTAGAACCAGAAGGTGAACCACGGTACCGTGATATTAAACAGTATCTGAAAATAAGAGAAAATCTGGTACATGCTAATAGGGATCAAAAGAGAACTATTAGGCGACTCTCTAATGGTTTCTTTTTGAGTGAGGAAATCCTATACAAAAGAACTCCGAATTTGAATTTGTTGAGATGTGTGGATGCCAAAGAAGCTGAATGATTATGAATGAGATGCATTCGGGAGTTTGTGGTCTGCACATGAATGGATATGTTTAGCAAAGAAAATCCTTCGGGCGGGATATTATTGGCTTACTATGGAACGAGATTGCTTTCGTTTTGTTCTCAAGTTCCACCAGTGTCAGATTCATAGGGATTTTATACACTCGCCTCCTTCAGAGTTATATCCCATGTCAGCTCTNGCTTGGGGAATGGACGTCATCGGCCCAATCGAGCCAAAAGCTTCAAATGGGCACAGATTCATCTTGGTTGCATTTGATTACTTCACCAAATAGGTGGAAGCTATTACATTGAAGGCAGTCACCAAGAAAGCAGTAGTAGACTTTGTTCACTCCAACATCCTCTGTCGTTTTGGTATTCCAAAAACCATTATCACAGATAATGCTGCTAATTTGAATAGTCATCTGATGAAGGAAGTATGTGAACAATTTAAAATTGATAATCGCAATTCTACTCCTTACCGACCCAAAGCTAATGGGGTTGTTGAAGCTGCGAATAATAACATCAAGAAGATTCTTAGGAAAATGGTCCAAGGGTCTAGACAATGGCACGAGAAATTGCCTTTTGCTCTTTTGGGATACCGGACAACTGTCCATACATCAGTTGGTGCAACGCCTTACTTGTTAGTTCATGGCACTGAAGCGGTCATACCTGCTGAAGTTGAGATTCCCTCTCTCCGAGTCATTGTTGAAGTAGGGATCGAAGACACTGACTGGGTTAACTCTTGATTGAAACAACTGAGTTTAATTGATGAAAAGCGTTTGGCGGCAGTTTTTTTTGGTCAATTATACCAACAAAGAATGGCACGCGCTTACAACAAGAAAGTACGCCCAAGACAATTTGAGATAGGACAACTTGTTTTGAAACGTATCTTTTCGCACCATGAAGAAGCAAAAGGAAAGTTCGCCTCGAATTGGCAAGGTCCTTACCTCGTCAAGAAAGTATTGTCAAAAGGAGCTCTACACTTGGCCGATATAGAAGGAAAAGTGATTGATATATCCGTCAATGCAGATACGGTCAAGAGATACTATGTCTGACATGCCTCTGTTGGAGCATTTTTATACTTAGCATTCTCAGGTTGGGATGACGAAAGGCTATCATTCTCGCTATCCAAACACTGGTCAACCCTAGTTATCCCTTTGAAGCCTTGTCAACATTTCTTTGTTATCCCCTCTTTTGGAACCAATGTACTTAATCAAAAAAATTATAAAGAAAAAAAATCATCAAAACAAGTTCATGTTAATTGAACTATGTCCGACCTGATTCCGAAAAGATACGTAGACAGCCTCACTCTAGGTTCGATCACACTAAAATAAAAATCCACATTTCCCCAATATTCAAAGAAACTGGGGCATGATTTTTTTTAATTTGTTTTATGGTTGTTCCATAAAAATGGTTCTAAAAGTTGTAATTCAGTTGAATAGCTCTTTATACCTTTCTCTGCTAAGACCTTCTGATCAACTTTCGAGAATGCTAAGTCAGTATACTACGGGTGATGCCTCAGCCATTGTAAAGAGAGAAAAACTAATGAGAGAGTCTTACTGGTGAAAACCCTCACGGGCACTATAAGACAATGGTGAGTTGAGAGAAAGGCAAATAAGAGAGGTCAATTGGTGAAAACCCACAAAGGGCATCGTTGATCGATTTAAAGCTTCTTATATCTCGGTAAAAGCATGGTTAAGACAAAGAACTCAGTTTCAAAGTGAAGTTTACAACAGATTTTGAGAATTAGACGGTTCAGACGGATCGGGCATCCAATCCAAAGTGCATGTCATGTTCATTGAAGTCAGCATACTCCTCCAGATAAGTCCTTTTTATTTTTTTATTTTTTTTATATTTATTTCTTTCTTTCCCCTGAAAGGGACGCTTCTTGATTAAGTTTTAATACCTATTAGCTCACCTTCTTGTTTTCTTTCGTACTATTATTTTTGAGTCCCTTTCAGTCTAATTTTGTCAAAGCAAAGCAAAGAAAAGGCCGCAAAATTAGTTACAGTTTCCCTGTTATATGAAGCAAAACTTTCTGGGCATGAACAGCATGGGCAAAGGCATAAAGCCATCTTTGATTTTCCCTGACGAGCAAAAGGCTTGAAGGACTGAACAATGTGTCAAGGTTCAACAAAAGTTACTCAGTTAAAAGTTGTTCTGGGAGAAAGGTTGATTGCACCACAAACACAAATGGGGATAGGCGCAAAATAGGCAGGTTTTGATGTTGAGAAAGAAGATCTCTAGAAAGTGAGGACAGAGTCTCCCGGTAATTTGTACAACCATTGACAGAGCCAGCTATTCTAACAAGTGCAATGGACACAAGGTCAAGTTGCCCAAGAGATCAAGGCCACAAACTGGCCACCATTTTAAAACAAACGAATCATTCTTTGTTTAGAACAGGAACAAAACAATTTTAGGAAACAGTTCGTGGAAGGACAAACATCACCAAGTGAAGTTCTCAAATCCTTGATTTTCTTATAATATACATGTAATCATGTTATTTTTAGTTTCATTATAGGGAATACCCTAGCTTCACCACAGGGTACTACTTCCCCTAGCGGTATTACTTTCTGCCAACATAGGGTACGACATTCTCTAGTAGCATTTTAGAGCGCCACGAGCCTCATCTCATTGCCAACATAGGGTACGACATTTTCAAGTAGCATCTCAGAATGTTGTAAGCCTTATCTATTGCCAACACAAGGCAATACATCCCTTGGTTGTATTTCTCATTTCTAACATAGGGTACGACATTCCCTAGTAGTATCTCAGAGTTCCACGAGCCTCATCTTATTGCAAACACAGGGTACTACATCCCCTGGAGACATCACATTTTTCCAACATAGGATATGACATTCCCTAGTAGCATCTTAGAGTGCCACGAGCCTCATCTTATTGCCAACACAGGGTACTATATCCCCTGGCTGCCTTACTTATGGCCAACATAGGGTACGACATTCCCTAATAGCATTTCAGAGCACCACAAACCTCATTTTATGCAACATATGGTACAACATTTCCTAGTAGCCTCCCAGAGTGCCACGAGCCTCATCTTATCACCAACACAGGGTACTGCATCCCCTGACCACATTATTATTGCCAGCATAGTGTACGATATTCCCTAGTAGAATCTCAGTGAGCCATGAGCCTCATTTTATTGCCAAACGCAGGGTACTACATCCCCTAGTTGGATTTTAGTGCCAACATAGGGTACGACATTCCCTAGTAGCATCTTAGAGTGCCACGATACTCATCTTATTGCCGACATAGGGTAAGACATTCCCTAGTGGCATCTCCGAGATCAACAAGCCTGATTTTATGCAACATAGAGTACGACATTCCCAAATAGCATCTTAGAGTGCCACGAGCCTCATCTTATTTCTAACACAAGGTACTACATCCCCTGGCTGCATTATATTTTGCCAACCTAGGGTACGACATTCCCTAGTATAATCTCAGGGAGCCACGAGCCTCATTTCATTGCCAAACACAGGGTACTACATCGCCTGGTTGCATTTTATTGCTAACATAGGGTACGACATTCCCTAGTAGCATCTTAGAGTGCCACGAGCCTCATCTTATTGCCAACAAAGGGTACCACATCCCCTAGTTGCCTTCCATCATGTTAGCATAGGGTACGACATCCCCTATTATTGAAAAAAAAAAAGAGCCCATTTCTCTTTCAATTCTTCATTGCAATTGCTAAGATAGTTTATGGTGTTTTTAACTTACAAAAATTTCTTAGTGCAAACTGGTGCAGAAAATGTTTGTTTGTTTTGTTTGTTTGTGACGGCTTGTATGTTTTTCTGCAAAGAACGGACCGGATGTGCAAAAATAAGATTCCAGGTCTTGCTGGAGAAAATGGAATATCTTATTCAATACCATCCGCAACCAACTTTGACATATTGCATGCAGAGACGTAGGGTCTCAAGATCCATCTTCTAATCATCTGATCAAGAAACAAGCCTGTGAGAATATTTCATAGTCTGTTATATCGGAGAGCATCAAGTTTCATTCTAAAGTCAATGAAGGAAGCAAGTCAAGAATCAAGACAAGACTCCAAATGGCATTTAGATAGTAATTTTGTAACTCTTAGATTTCAAGAGGATGTAATTTTCTTTTCATTTTGATGTAATACTAGGAACCGCCGATCAGAACCTTGACGGAACTTCGCTCGACTCTCCATCTAAGCATACTCCATTATCCTTCTTCCACTTGAACTACATGTGACATGATTTCTCTATAAACGGGGATATGTAGGCTGCCTAAAACCAAGGCTCGGTCGCAGCCCCTTCTTTTCTCTTCTTTTCCTTCTTAAATAATAGTGAGGTCAAAAATCAGTCACCTTGTTCAATTTCTTTGCGTGAAAACTCTTCATGTTTCCAAGCAAAGAGGGGCATGTTGTGAACAACTAATTTTTGACCACACCAAAATTATATATTATTGTAAATATTTTTTTTAGAGCTAATCTTGATATTTTAATTATATATATTAAGTAAACTATTATATCTTCTTTGTAAATTTAAACTATAGTATAAATATTGGATTTTCTTATTTATATATAGTTTTCTTTAAGTGTAAGAGTAAGTGGATTATATATAGCTATGTATTTTATCTTGTTTTTATTTAATAATTAAAAAAAAGGAAAACAGAAAATACAATCTGCATCCCAACTCCCAAATTCTCCATTTCCCCACTTCACTCACCCCTCACGTTCCCATCTCCCCCACTCACGGCACACACCCCACAATCCATTTCCCCATTTACCCCACTCATATCATAACTTTCTCACAATATTATACTTACTGTTATTTTATTTGAGAACTGCCTTTGGTCACAACGTCTTATTAGTTATTGCTGAGAGAGTTCCTATAGGTTGGAACATGGTTGATAGTGTCTGATGTATTAACTGGGCCTAAATTGATGATAATCTAAAGGCCACTGTTTGGGTCTTGATAAGTGGGCCGTTGAAGTTCTTTGTGAATTAGAAAATCTTTGACCAAATAAGTTAATTTTCTAGGCCCGTTAATATCATATAGTTTCCCTCTTTTATTAGTCCATAAGTAATTTTATAACATTCATAAATATTCATAAAATAATTTAGGCACATTCTAATCTATTATCATGATTGTGTACATGTTCACATGACATAATTATTATTTCCACAAATAAATCAAGGTATGCGTTCGGGAAACTTCGGCCAAACATTCTTAATATTAATAAAGCGTGATAAATTGTGTACACGTACGAGTGGCATGATTTAAGCGCCATTTTTTCCCTCAAAAATAAAACCAAGGTACGCGTTTGCGTGACTTTGGACAAATAATTTTAATATTAATTAAGTGTTATTAATTGTGTATACGTACGCATGACATGATTCTTGACGCGCTGAACGAAACGAGTACACGTACGCGTGACTCATTTCAAGATAGTTCCATAATCGCGAATAATCAAGTAATTTAAAAAGCGATGAAAGGTAAAATGCACATAGGTTCTAAAAATGCGTAATTAGCAAATTGACTAAGCCAGGTATGATTAAAGCGACCTTGCTAAAACCACGGAACCCGGGAATGCCTAACACCTTCTCCTGGGTTAATAGAATTCCTTACCCGGTCTTCTGTGTTCGCAGACCAAGAATAAAGTCATTTTCCTCGATTTGGGATTTAAAAAATAAACCGGTGACTTGGGACACCATATTAATTATCCCAAGTGGCGACTCTGAATCTAATAAATTAATCCCATTTCGATTATTGTCACTTAAATTGGAAAAAACTCTCTATCCCCTGTGGGAAAAAGGAGGTGTGACATCTAGTAAAGAGGGTAAGTTTCCGAGGACCCTCTTCGCATGGTCTTTGTCACTTGGCGAAAGGTCTTCCCACCAATCCAGCAACAATGGTGGTATTCTTTGGACCATGCCGAACCCGGGGACTTCGTGCCTCATTTTCTGCAAAATAGACAAGGTTAGACCCTTTCCCCCTACGGATTCAACTACTTATACATTAGTGATTAGCATATTGGCATTTATTTCTCCAGATTAATGCACAGATCGTGATCGCGCCCGTTAGGATTACAAGAACCCGGTGGACTTTTGGATAAGGCTGTCTTAAAGGGTTTTCATGCGGACAACATATTAACCCGGTTAGGTTTGACCATGATGCATGTACAGTTATAATTAGAGTATAGTTTCTATGGGATTTTAGACTGGTACCCTCAAACGGACAACTTGAGGGGGAAAGGCACGGAATCGTCGACTGCACCGCTGATCAACTAGTTTTACCGCAAATAAGTCTTTTCCGAATTTAGGGGGTGATATAAAATAGGAAGAGCGCAACCACTCATCAAGCGTTGCTATAGGATTTGTATAGGCACGAGTGGAATATGATGTTGATCATGATTATGCAACAATAAATAAGCAATAAAAACATGTCGTCATGTATTTGCACGTTATGAAAGCGGTAAATAAAAAGGGTACGATTGAAAAGCAGTTACAATGGAAAACAAAAAGAAACATGTCAGTTTCATTTAATAGAATAAATACTTGGGAAAGTAAACAATTAATTGCACATAAAGGGAAAGGGAAAGGGGTGCAGGTTTTAGCAAAATAAAGACAAATTCACAAAGCAGTTTGAAATGGTAAAAGCCAAGAAATCTCCAGCAGAGTCTCCATGCTGTCGCGTCCCCTTTTTCCCTCCTTTTGCATTAGTCAGTGTTTTTGACGTTATTGGGACGACTCATTTCCTTTTGGGAAAAGGGATCTGAAGGACTTGAAGAGTCGCCACCTAACGAATTAAGGTGCGCTAGGGCACCTATTAAGGGTTATAATAACACTAATTGAATAACCAGAGATTGGGTAAGGGATTGAAATTACTCCAAGGGGAAGGTGTTAGGCACCCCTCAGAGTCCACAACTGTGGTTCCCTACCAAACAATCTTTGTGAATTTTAGCAAGTAGCAAATAAGCAGTCAAGCATACACATGGAAACAAGTAATGTTTGTGAAAAGATTCGCAGTCTAAGCACACATATGTAGGGAATAGGGGAGTCCTAAGTTTTTAATCCTACAGGATCACATCAATGCAATTCCCGGTAATCAATCCTCAGTGAGGGGCTACACGTGGCATTAGCGCACCGGTCATCATATCCTTATCTACTCTTTAACCCACCCCTTAACAGTTATTAAGCGAATTTAATTAGCGATCTCTATGTGTGTTGCTACCCGCCCCTTCTTAAGGGTCCTGGAGGAATTTAAGACCTCTAAGTATAGGTAGTTCTAGACAGATCCCTAAGGTTTTAGAAGGATAAAATTCTAAGCGACAGGCAAGAACAAATAGGACTGATCAGATAAATGCAGGAAAGCAGTTATGAGGCCCAGTTTTACCTCCACAAGTAATGCACATAATCATCACGTCTCAAACACAAACAAGAGGCAGTTTCATTAGACAGGATCCTAAGACAGGATATCTAAGTGAATGTCAATGCACAGAAATATGCAACTTTATCTTTTATAAACTCAGGAGCAGGGGCCTAATCAGTTTGCGTACTGATTTTTAAGCATGTTAACCTTTAGACAGTTCAGAAGTTGTTTTCGCCTAAAAGCATGTTGTTCTAGATGTCACGAAAGTGCAGGGATTGTTGCCAGTTTTATCTAAAACAGGATAATCATATGTGAGATTGTTTTTACTTTTTCCATGAATCAATAGTTAAAACTAGGCGTGGTTAAGCAAATGCAAACGGAGTGCCTAATACATGATTTTTAAATGCACAGAAATGATAGTTTTATGTCAATGATCCTTAAATTAACAGAATTCCTAAAGCATGATTTCTAAATGCACAAAAAGGATTACAGAATGATCGAAACATGATCTTTTTGAATGCACAAGAGTAACAGCTTTTATGACAACGTTGTTTATTGTCCTAGGAGTAGGATTTCTAAGTGATAAACATAAAGCATGGATGAGATGCTGCAACTGTAGACATGAAATCCTAGGAACATGATATCTAGTGCATGCTTGGCATGATTTGAATGAATATGTTGGTCCTAAAACATCGATTCTAATGCAGATAGAAATAATGTAAAGCTTAAAAATGTTTTCTACCCGATGATATTAACAGAACTATATAGCTACCCTCCCCATTTCACTAGCCATCCTCAATATTTGTTTACAATATTTATTACAAACCATAGCTGAATGAATTACATAAATAGATAGGAAAGAAGAAGTTAAATTATAGGGAGCCTGAAGCAGGCCCAAATGTACCCTGAGGATACCAAATGTTCATAACCTCAACTGTTAGAGTTTCATAGCTTTTCTCATGTCTGGGAGTGTCAGAGTTCCCTAAGGACCTCAAGGATCCCGGGCAGTGCTCACACCCAGATTTCATAACCAGAACTGAGTAAGTGCAGTGTGGAAGAGCCAGCCCCAGTGCATCAAAGTTCAGAGGGATCTCACAGGAATCCCAAGGCAGTCACACACTGGAGGGGCAGGACCTAAGGACCTAAGAGTAGAGTGAGAGTGCTTGACATAGTTTTGAAAAGGTTTTGATATAAAAACAGTATTGAAAAAGAAATCAGTTGAGTGAAGAAGTTTTATGAAAATAGAGGGGTTGATTAACAGTAAAATAGTTTGAACAAGAACAGTGTAGTCAAACAAACAGCAGATCAACCATATAGCAATCAAATTCAACATTGCTCAACATCAGACTTTCACACAGGGAAGTTGGGAACTGGGGACACATAGGGCATGTACAGTGAACACATAACGGGCAGAAACATAGAGGTGTTGTAGGAGTTTATGAGATTAGGGTATAGCTAATGATACCACACAGTATGAATTCCAGAACAAACAGCTGAGCACAAAGTTAAACATCGAATCAGACAACTTAAGGTAACAAAATTGCTTTGCAAAGAAAGGTTCATACTAGAAACCAGACAAACATAAATAGAGCAGAGTCAGGTTAGGACATGCTATAAAGGGATTAAACAAGTTCACAAACATGCTGATCCTAAGTAGAATTCATAACTAATATGTTGAGTGAAGCAGTAATGTAAACAGGTTAATTACATGTTGAAAAGCTAAACAATGGGCGGAAGTAGACTGATGATTAGTAAACTAAAGCAGTAAGAAAACACATTGAGTTTGGAACTTGGATTTAAATCAGAACAAACCAGTTAAAGAGAAACAGATACTAAGTATAGGGCAGTAGAGTGCAATAATAAACCTTGGCTTGCAGCCGACTAATTCAATTGAAGCAGCAAGTAGCAAGAAATAGCAGAAAGTTTTTTAAGTGTGAGAGAGAGATTTTGAACCAGTGAGTTCGTGTGTGTATATGAGTCTCTAATGAGAGTAGAAGAGATCACTATATATAGCAGTTTGAAAGCTAGGTAAATAAGGTAAGATTCGAAATTGTTCAGTAATTATAGAACTCGGAATAATTAGAGTAAAATCAATCCAAATCTTCCCTTAGTTAAGGGAATCAGTTCAAACAGTAAAGAACATGTAACAAGTAAGGAAAGGAATCATGTATAGTTGGAGCATAAAAAATAAGGAAATAATTCAAACACAGTAGGTACAGAGTAAGCAATTAGGGCTAGGTACATAAGATTCTAATTAAGGAAATAACATGAAAATCAATTAACAGTATAGTCAACCACATAATAAGGCAAGAAAATAATTTAAAGTTCTGAAATCAGAAAGGATATTAACACAGGAAATTAGGGATTCACAGAATCGAAAATAGTACTAATATTAAGGGAAACAGTATAGACTTCCATGAATAAACAGATAAACAGAGTGTAAGCAAACAGAACTAAATCGGAAACCCTAAAAAAAATTAGGGTAAAAATATGAAAACACTTTAATCAATCGAGGCATACTCAAGAGAATCGAACACACACATAGCAGAATCGAAAAGCAAGGATGAACTCAGGAATTATAACACAGTGTTAAAACTAGGGTTTTAACATAACAAATTAAGATTAAAAAGCAACTTAACAAAAAGTCGTTTAAACATATGATAATCAGAGAACAACCTTAAAAGACCTGAAATATGTTTTGAAGAAAGGTTCCAGAAACCTTAATGGGAAAATAAAGCGATGTTTTGAGAAATCGAAAGGTTTTTCATAAAACAAACGAAAAATAGCTCAAAAAAATTTCAGATCTGTTACAGATCTAAGAGGTACAGGAGAATAGATTAGGGTTTCTAGAAAAATAACCCAGAAATAGAGAGACCGACTTAGAAACCAATAGGTTTAGCCAGAAAAAGAAAGATCTTACTCGATCGAGCCATGGTGGCCTGAGAATGGTGAGCACAGGCCCAGGGGAGGAATGAACAACCACTGGTCCCTTGAGGCCCTCAGGGTATCAAGAATCCGGTCATGGGAGGGGAGCCACTAGGGCTAGGAGGGGTGGTGAACCACCATAATCAACGGTGAGCTAGCAACGGCGGGTGGAAGCCATGGTTAGGCAGAGGGAGTTTGAGAGAGAGACAGGGAGTGACGGAGGGTGAGGATGAGAGAATGAGAAGGGTTCGGGGGGTATAGGTTAGGTTAAATTAGGAAAGGTTAAATCCGGGCCGTTGATCAAAATTGATCAATGGCCAAGACTAAATCAGCATTGGGCCGGGTAGGTTTAGGAATTGGGCTTGGGGTCTGTTGGGTCAGATATAGTTAGGTGTTTGGGCTGGTCTAATTAGGCTAAAATTGAAATAGAATAGGCTATTTGTTAAATACCCAATTTAAATTAATTAAAATAATTAGTAAAATAGCTAATAATTATAAAAAATGAATTTCATGCGTAGAAAATAGTTTTAAATGATTATTTAGTATTAAAAATACAAATGACTAATTTTTGGTAAAATATAGTACACAGTTATATGCTTAGGCTATAATTACAAAGTTATTGCGATTATAGCCAAAAGGTGCCAATTTGGCTATTTATGAAATAATTTGGTCTTAATAGGACCATAAACAATTAATTAAATCAAGAAATGTTTTTTTTTTTAAATCATTTGTGATGCAATTTTTGTAATTATTTATTGGGAATAAAATACTAAACAAATTAATAAAATGTAGAAAAATTATGAAAAAATACCAATTGCTACTAATGCATGATTTTGAGGGTATGTATGCAATTTAGAAAAAAAATATTTTGGAAAAAATCGGGTATCAACAGTTGCCCCTCTTTACCCGGAAAGGATGAAAGAGTTGTCGGGTAAAGATATGATGGCCAATTTGGACCGAGCGAAACGGTTTGGGAGATTTAGGTCGTACTCTAGCTTCTGAGTTGCCTACATATCCTTGGTTTTACAGGAAACGGGATGTATGTAGTTCCCGACTCACCGGTGAAATCATTACAAGAACGGACGCAATATCTAGGGATGGGCGAATGAACGGTTTACGGGAGAGGGTAGGTTTGATACAGTTGAGGAACTGGAGCGGGATCGCTCCTGCTGGGATAGTCGTTGCTCGCCGGGTTACCTGCAAATAAGAGTAATACAAGCGTATATTGTGCATAAATTTAAACATGATGCAGGTTCCCTTTGGACTATGCAAGATGTCTTCGGACAGTTAGGGATGATGTCCTAAGACCATGATGTCCTGGGCCATGAATTGTTTGATGAGAGATTCGCAGACCATGAAATGATGTTGATAGATCCTCAGGCCATGACATGGTGTCTTCCGGCTATGAGGATGATGCCGTTAGACTATGACGCCTTTGGACAAGTTGGCGATATTTCAGCCCATGAGATGCAATAATATGATGTTGACAATACAAGGCTTAGTCTTGCGAAATGGAGGGCAGATCTTGGCCCGAAAGAGGAGCGAAGTAAATAATGCTTGAGAGAAAGCGTTTAGTCTCGGTGAAAAAAGTAAATTGGAGGCAGAGCTTAGCCTCATGCAAGTATGGATACAAAGCTTAGTCTCATGCAAATGAAGGCAGAGATTAGCCTTATGCAAATGGAGGCAGAGCTTAGCCTCATGCAAAATGCGGGACAGAGCTTAGTCCTATGCAAGATGAAGGCGGAGCTTAGCCTTATGGAGAAGAATAAATAGCAAATGATAGTAGAATTTCTTAGCTTAGTCCCATGCAAGATTATTGTGAGAATTGTGACTTTGAAGCGTGTTTATCCTTTGTTCCTGCATCCAAAGAAAAATTGTGAGTTCTGCAGATGGGGAAGGTCGGTTCGTATCCCCGCTGGCTTTTCTTGACTCGTTCTGCCTGCTCTGATGATCCTTGTTCAAGTCATCGGGGTAGCGTTTGCTAAACAGAGCTATTTTAAAACCAAGCATGCTTGATTTTTCCAAGACATAGTATGAAACATATTTTAAGAATTTAGATGAACCGACGACCGTGACACGGGTCAAGACATTGCAACCTCTCATGCTACGGAATTTTGAGGGTCCTCCTCAAAATTCTGCCCCAGTTAGATGGGTTGACATTTCTGACTGTTGCGCATGTTGCGGTCGGCTGAACTTGCTTCGAAATTTTGAGGGTCCTCCTCAAAATTGTGCCTAAGTTTCCAATTGTGGGGGGGAAATGAGATTTTTATTGAATTTTGACCGAACCCATAGGGCTGCGTACGTATCCCCTCTTAAACGGGAATCAGGTCGGGCGTAGTTCAGTTTACATCATTTGAGAAAGCATAAAGAGTTACACATAGTAGCGCTTAACTGCATCGGAATTGATTGGTTTTGGCCAGACTTCTCTGTCCATTTCTGCAAGTATGAGAGCTCCTCCCATCAGTACTCGATGAACCATATACGGACCTTTCTAGTTGGGAGAGAATTTCCCTTTGGCCTAATCTTGATGTGGAAAGATCTTCTTTAACACCAGTTGTGTGATGACCCAAGGGGTCATTTTATAAAATTAGACTATGTTCCATGCTTAATATCCATAAAAATACAAAAATTAAATACCTCAACTTGCATGCTCAGTCCGGGCGTGAAACCGGAAAGCTTTTATGTGGAAATATAAGAAATAGTGATTTTTAGAATTTAAATTTGATAAAAGTTGACTTTGGTCAACATTTGGAGTAAAAGGACCCATATCTGTGTTCCGACGATCCCGGGAGGTCCGCAGTAAAATATGGGACTCGGGCGTATGCCCGAAAAAGAATTCCGAGGTCCCAAGCCTTAGAAATCAATTTGAAAGAAATTATTTTGCCGAAATGTTTGTGAATTAAAGAAAAGAAATAATGCTAAAAATCATTTGTATCGGGCCCGTATTATGGTTCCGGAGCCCCTTATAGCTTTGTTATGATATTTAAAGGTTAATTGTGAATTTTAGTGAAAAACGGAGTTCGTTTGACGTGATTCGATCCGGTTGAGAAATTATGAACTTTAAGAGTTCTTGTTGAAAATGATGAGTTTTGAGGTTTATTTCATAGATTTACATGTTATTTTCATGATTATATTGCACGAGCAAGTCCGTATGATATTTTTAGACTTGCGTGCATGAATTGTTTAGAGCCCCGAGGGATCAGGTGAGTTTCGGATAGCCACGGGGTGTTTTTCACTTTAAAATAACTGCTGGTTTTTTTTTCAGTTCTGATGTCCAGGTATTTTGACCTGTGCGATCGAATAGAAAAGTTCGCGATCGCACAGAGTAAAATTTGAGGCCTGTTTGGTACCCTGTGCGAACACAGCTTATTGCTTGCGATCGCGGAGCACAGCCTGTCCAAGCTGTGCGATCGCGGAGCACAGCCTGGCCAAGTTGTGCGATCGCACATCCTTCAGTGCAAATGCACTGAGTAATTCAGGCCTGGGGGGAGGTGAGGTCAATACCCTGTGGGGTCGCACCCCTCCCCATGCGAACGCACTACACAAATTTACCTTACACGGTGCGATCGCACAGTTGCCCAGCGCAGCTAATATAAATACTTGTTAAAGAACGGGCAGAACACTTTCTTCCCCAATTTTTCGAAGTTCCAGCCCTAAAAACGAGTTTTCTTCAGAAATTTTCATCCCTAATTCATAGGTAATTAATTGCAAACCTTGTTCTTCCAATTCCTTACTATTTTGTATCACTTTTAAGGCAAAAATAAAGAATTTTCATGGTAAAAATCTAGGTTTTGGGTAGAATTAAGGAGTTTTGTAAAAATCAAATTTTTATATCAAATTAGCTCGGATTTCAAAACTAATAGCATATTTGGGTTCGTGGCTGAATGGGTAAACGTAATTTGGTCTGAAACCCGAGTTTAGACCGAGCGGGACCGGGGTCAGGTTTTGACTTTTTTTTAGAAAACTTAGGAAAAATTTTATTCTTCAATAAAGTTAATACCTTTAGCATTAGTTAATGATATTAAGTTAATTGTGATTAGATTCGAGCAATTTAGAGGTGAATTCAAAAGGAAAAGCGATAATTGAGCAGTGAGTGGCCTGCGAAATTGAGGTAAGTGTTTGGTCTAACTTTGGCTTGAGGGAATAGGACTCCCCACTTGTTTGCTATGTGAAATGCATGGGCGTGGTGTATAGGTGTGGTGACGAGTATCTATGCACCACCCAAATTAATTGTTAAACAAGATTCCCCTTTCCGTTCCCAACTTAATTGATTGTTGTCCTAATTGTATATGTTCATTATTGCTTCTATGACTATTTGGCCTTGTTGATATGTTGCTAGACAGGCAGAGTAGATACCCACACTTGTTCGCCATTTCAAGTAATTTTCAATGTCCGTTCGAGGACGAACGTGTGTTTTAGAGGTGGAGATTGTGATGACCCAAGGGGTCATTTTATAAAATTAGACTCTGCTCCATGCTTAATAGACATAAAAAGACTAAAATTAAATACCGAGATTTGTGTGCGCATCCGGGCGTGAAACCGGAAAGCTTTTATGTGGAAATATAAGAAATAGTGATTTTTAGAATTTAAATTTGATAAAAGTTGAGTGTGGTCAACATTTGGAGTAAACAGACCCGGATATGTATTTCGACGATCCTTAGAGGTCCGCAGTAAAATATGGGACTCGGGCGTATGCCCGGAAATGAATTCCGAGGTCCCAAGCCTTAGAAATTAATTTTTGAAAGAAATTATTTTGTTGAAATGTTTGTGAATTAAAGAAAAGAAATAATGCTAAAAACCATTGGTATCGGGCCTGTATTTTAGTTTCGGAGCCCGGTACAGCTTTGTTATGATATTTAAAGGTTAACTGTGAAATTTGGTGAAAAACGGAGTTCGTTTGACATGATTCATACATCCGGTTGAGAAATTATGAACTTTAATAGTTCTTGTTGAAAATGATGAGTTTTGAGGTTTAGTTCATAGATTTACATGTTATTTTCATGATTTTATCACACGAGCAAGTCCGTATGATGTTTTAGACTTGCGTGAATGTTTTTTTTAGAGCCGCGAGGGCTCGGGTGAGTTTCGGATAGGTCACGGGGTGTTTTTCACTTAAAAATAACTGTTGGTTTGTTTTTACAGTTCTGGTGTCCAGGTATTTTGACCTGTGCGATCGCATAGGAAAGTTCGCGATCGCACAGAGTAAAATTTGAGACCTGTTTGGTACCCTGTGCGAACGCAGCTTACTGCTTGCGATCGCGGAGCACAACCTGGCCAAGCTGTGGGATCGCACATCCTTCAGTGCAAACGCACTGAGTAATTCAGGCCTGGGGGGAGGGGATGTCAATACCCTGTGTGATCGCAGCCCTCCCCATGCGAACGCGCAGCATAAATTTTCCTTACACTGTGCGATCGCACCTCTTTATCCACGATCGCACAGTTGCCCAGCCCAGCTAATATAAATACATGTTAAAGAACAGGCAGAACACTTTCTTCCCCAATTTTTTGAAGTTCCAACCCTAAAAACGAGTTTTCTTGAGAAATTTCCATCCCCAATTCATAGGTAATCAATTCCAAACCTTGTTCTTCTAATTCCTTACTATTTTGTATCACTTTTAAGGAAAAAATAAAGAATTTTCATGGTAAAAATCTAGGTTTTGGGTAGAATTAAGGAGTTTTGTAAAAATCGAATTTTTATATCAAATTAGCTCGGATTTCAAAACTAATAGCATATTTGGGTTCGTGGCTGAATGGGTAAACGTAATTTGGTCCGAAACCCGAGTTTAGACCGAGCGGGACCGGGGTAAGGTTTTAACTTTTTTTTGAGAAAACTTAGGAAAAATTTTATTCTTCAATAAAGTTAANAGGGAATAGGACTCCCCACTTGTTTGCTATGTGAAATGCATGGGCGTGGTGTATAGGTGTGGTGACGAGTATCTATGCACCACCCAAATTAATTGTTAAACAGGATTCCCCTTCTCGTTCCTAACTTAATTGATTATTGTCCTAATTGTATATGTTCATTATTGCTTCTATGACTATTTGGCCTTGTTGATCTGTTGTTAGATATTGTTGTGATTATTTGGAAAGAGTTTTGGTTGTTTGAGCTGGTTTCCTTGTGATATGTATAACGGTTGAGAGGCTTGGTATTATTTTTACGACTTATATATATATACGTTCCTGGTGGTTTCGTTTTGATAATATTGAGGAAGTTGTGAGAAATGCAGTCTAACTGTTTCGTAATTGTTGTTGTAAGTGTGTTAAAAATGTTGGTTGTTCTCTTGAGTTTATCTTAGTATATAAAGACTGAGCTGGATTGACAGCGTTACGGTGTTTACTTATATTCTGGTTGGTTTTATTGTGAAATGATATTAGTTAAAGCTTACGAGCTATATGATTTTCTGTTTGAAATTGTGGAAATAACAGTATTGTGAAAGGCTTGGCCTGAATTATGAAATTGTTTTATGAATAAATTGATATGATATGTCTGGTGGAAGCGAGTTGCACGCCGCAACAAGGAGTGATAAGGGTGGACAGGTGGGATCGGGTTGCAGGCCGTAACAGGAGCAATAAGGGTCATATATTTAGGGAGGAGCAATAAGGGAGGACAGGTGGGAGCGGGTTGCACGCCGCAATAAGGAGCAATAATGGAGATCATTTATATTTTTACTGATTTTCAAAGAAAATAAAGATTTGAAAAGCTAAATGTTTATTTTTACTGTTTTGTTTTCTTGAAAAACAAATATTTGAAACTTTCTATTTTGTATTACTATTTTCATATTTTGGCACTACTTTTATTCAAAGATAAAGTTTGAAAACTTGGAAATTGTTGAGGATTGGTTATAGCTGAGGCTTGAAAAAGGCAGTTGTGTTACGTTATTATTGTTTCAGTATTTGAATTGATGTGTTTAGATTTCCTTCTTGTTTTACAATTATTGTCTCAGCTATATTTTCTTGTTCGTGTAGAATTATTTTATTGTGCTATCGTATATATATATTAATATCACAGGTTTATTGTTAAAGCCCCGCCTTAGCCTCGTCACTACTTCGTCGAGGTTAGGCTCGGCACTTACTCAGTACATGGGGTCGGTTGTAATGATACTACACTCTGCACTCTTTTGTACAGATCCAGGTACTAGCCAGCAGTTGAGATTTTTAGAGCAGCCATCTATTTATTCGGAGACATAAGGTATATCTTCCGGCATTCGCAGATCCCGAGAGTCTTCTCCTATTTTTATAAAATTGTTTTATTATATTCGGGACAGTTACACCATTTCTTTAGGCCATTATTTGTAGTATTCTTTAGTAGTTCGTGGATTGTGACATCAGACCCTGAGGTAGTCTTAGAGTTGTTTTCATAATTAGTTCGTGATCCGTTTTATTTAAATGATTATCATTATTATTTTATTTTATTTTTGTTGGGAATTATTCTAATTGAGTTCCTTTGGAAGTTATTTGTTTGTTCTTAAGTAATAAATTAAGGAAATAAATTATTCGAGTTCTAACATTGGCTTGCCTAGAAAGTGTGGTGTTAGGTGCCATCACGATCCCTGAGGTCGGGAATTTGGGCCGTGACAAGTTGGTATCAGAGCACTAGGTTGCTTAGGTCTCACAATTCACGAACAAACTTGGTAGAGTCTGAAGGATCGGTTCAGAGACGTCTGTACTTATCTTTCGGAGGCTATTGAGTTAGGAAACAACTCCATTTTATTCTACTCTATCGTGCGAATTTATTCTACCATTGATGATTGAACTTGTCTATTCTTATCCTCGCACAAAATCTCGACAACACGCAAAGCGTCTACAACCGGACAAGAGATGAAGCCCCAATGACATCCATGATTAGGGGAGGAGACAGAAGCAGAGCTCAGTCTAAAGCTCGAACATCAACGCCTATTGTAAAGTCTCAAATGGATCTGGACGTGGAAGTTCTAGCACAGTCGGTACATTTTGGACTAGCCCATATCCCAGAGGGATTCATAGTTACTCCAGTATTGCAAAACAATGGAATAGTTGAAAGCAACGGGGTTGAATTATATGAGCTGGGAAGTTTAACATTGCGGATTATCAAGCATTGTGACCTATGACTTCGTGCCAAGTGGAGAAGTCCACTGTCAAGGAATAGATTGTGGAGTCATGTGTTATTTCGATTTAGGCTTGAAAGGTATAATGCTTGAGATTTTTGCAAGAGATAAAGCTAAGGATTGCGTGTGTGTCTGTCTCCTTAATAACCATATACCTCAGTACCAAAGGAGTTATATAAACAACTTTAAATCTACAGAAGGTTTACTCAGCGTGGAAGTTACGGTTTCGGATTTTGGGGTGCTCCAGAGGGAGTACAGTGGCTTACAAGCTCCTAGACTATATTATCTGTATAAAGCTTTACTTGTGGGATCGTTGTGCATCAATAGGAATAAGAGTTACCCGAAGGAATAGCGAAGAGTACATGAATAAGTGGGGTAGCTCAGCGGTGTTGAGTCAACATGGTAAAGGAGAAATTGGTCGCCGGTGGTTGAGGCAAGCCTACGAAGAGGACGACCAGCCAGTGCAACATCAACTATTTGACTTAGTTCTCATAAATGCTTTTGAAAGAATTTGTTTTTCGAACCCTCCTTAATGCATGGTGCATAAGGTTTGAGCGGTTGCGTCAGGTCATATGACGGTGTTAGAACATGCTACCAGGTTCGATAAGTCAGCCTGTCATACTCCTACTTCAGATCATATGGCCAGAGGGCGAATCCCTAGACTCATTAAAGGACTCAATTATGATTGTAAAAATTTTGTGCGACTCAGAGCAAGATAATACTTTATTTCAGCTAGAAAGTGGAGGTTAGATTCCTAGAGGTGGAGACCCAGCCTGATGATATATTTTCTATGGTATGGCTGAGGTCGTTACATTAAATTGTGTCATTACAAGAATAATATATAATTATTATAAAGTGATGATTTCCTGAACTTAATTCGGCTATGCGTATCTAATAAAATTCTTCTAATATTCTCCACTCTCGGGTGAGATTCTTAACTCAAAAATCTACTTATGTGAATACTTGTATTGAGAAACTCTATGGAGATAGCTATGTTTATCATTAGGTGTTGTAGTTTTGTTTAACGAAAAATATTTAAAAGAAGAAAAATGGAAAGTTTTGATTGGCACGATATGCATGCTACTTGTTATTCAGAATTGAGGGAGAGATCCTCGCATTTTAATATGATTTGAGATGTTTAAATCGGGCTATAAGCCGCGGTGGAAGTTATGTAAGGACGGGGTTCTTGTGATGGAAATTCATGTGTTTAAATTCTCCCTTGTGAATTAAACTTTTGCTATAGTACTGGTAGGGAGTCATGCATGTTAGGCTTATTCGATAATTTATGTATAAAATAATGATAATAATCGTAGTAATAAATGAATGAATAATAATAAAAGTAATGCTAACAATAAATAAATAAAGAAATAAAGAAATAAAGAAATTGATTAATTAATTAACTGCGCATAGTTTACCAAATGCGTGTTATAATTATTGAGCTTTGATCTACGAGGTATGTTCAGCCCGTGTGGAGTTAAATGAGACACGTTATGTCAGGTATATAATTATGAGGTCTTCGTGAATCTCACCTCGTCATCAGTATTGTAAAGATCGAAAGGGGATTATTGTTAACGTGAAGTTGTTGATAATTCTGTAATTGGCTATGAACAACTATTAAGAAAATAGAGGCGGTGAGTATGGCAGCCTTGTGTATATTCCAGTTGGTGAGAGACCGTTAGTTTCAGACATTCAAACGTTGGCTAATCAGTTCATGAGGTTAGATATTTCCCCCAGCAGTGCTCTAGATTGTACAGTCGCTCGGTCTTCCCTATTTGAGTGTATTCGGGAGCGACAAGATGATGGCCCACATTTGGCGATCCTTAGGGACGCAGTTCGGCATGGTGATGCCAAGAAGGTTACAGTTGGAGATGATGGTGTTTGAGGATGCAGAGTCGATTATGTGTGCCTAATGTTGATGACCTTCGTGAGTTTATCCTTGAGGAGGCTCACAGTTATAAGTATTCTATTCACCCAGGGGCAGCTAAAATGTACCAAGATTTGAGACCGCCGAAAAAGGATGAAAAAGGACATTGTGGTGTATGTGGCTCGTTGCTTAAATTGTCAGCATGTAAAGTATGAACATGAGAGACCTGGTGGTTTGCTACAGCCGATAGAGATTCTTGAGTGGAAGTGGGAGTGTATCACTATGGACTTCGTTGTTGGGCTCCCATAGGCTTAGAAGAAATTTGACGCAGTTTGGGTTATTGTGGATAGGATGACTAAATCAGCGCATTTCATTCCGGTGGCAAGTACTTATAATTACGGAGCGGGTTGCTGAGTTGTATATTCGGGAGATTGTTCGCCTTCATGGGGTGCCCGTGCCTATCATTTCTGATCGGGGTACGCAGTTTACTTCGCACTTTTGGAGGGCAGTTCAGCGTGATTTGGGTACCCGAGTAGAGTTTAGTACAGCATTTCACCCTCAGACTGACGGGCAGTCCGAGTGTACCATTCAGATATTGGAGGATATGATTCGCTCTTGTGTTATTGACTTTGGAGGTTCGTGGGATTAGTTATTGCCGTTAGCGGAGTTTGCTTATAATAATAGCTATCAGTCGAGCATTCAGAGGGCTCCTTATGAGGCATTATATGGTAGACGTTGTAGATCTCCAGTTGGATGGTTTGAGTCGGGAGAGACTCGGTTATTAATTACAGACTTAGTTCAGGAGGCCTTAGATAAGGTCAATATTTTTTCGCAAAGACTTCGTGCAACTCAGTCTAGGCAAAAGAGTTATGCTGATCGTAAGGTTTGTGATGTAGCATTCATGGTTGGAGAGAGATTAGTGCTTCATGTGTCTCCCATGAAGGGTGTTATGAGGTTTGGGAAGAAGGGCAGGTTGAGCCCTAGGTATATCGGGCCGTTTGAGATTCTTGATAAGGTGGGGGAGGTAGCTTACAGTCTTGCATTGCCTCCAGGGTTATCCTTAGTTCATCCGGTATTCCATGTGTCTATGCTCCGAAAATATCATGGTGACCCGTCCCACGTGTTAGATTTCAGCTCTGTCCAGTTGGTCAAAGACTTGACTTATGAGGAGGAGCCGGTAGCTATTTTGGACCGGCAGGTTCGCCAATTGAGATCTAAGAGTTTTCCTTCAGTTCGAGTGCAGTGGAGAGGCCAGCCCATTGAGCCAGCTACTTGGGAGTCTGAGTCAGACTGGCAGAGTAGATACCCACACTTATTCGCCACTTCAGGTAATTTTCTATGTCCGTTCGAGGACGAACGTGTGTTTTAGAGGTGGAGATTGTGATGACCCAAGGAGTCATTTTATAAAATTAGACTCTGCTCCATGCTTAATAGCCATAAAAAGACTAAAATTAAATACCTCAATTTGCGTGCGCATTCCGGGCGTGAAACTGAAAAGCTTTTATATGGAAATTTAAGAAATAGTGATTTTTAGAATTTAAATTTGATAAAAGTTGACTTTGGTCAACATTTGGAGTAAATGGCCCGGATCTGTGTTCCGATGATCCCGGGAGGTTCGCAATAAAATATGGGACTCGGGCGTATGCCCGGAAACGAATTCCAAGGTCCCAAGCCTTAGAAATTAATTTTTGAAAGAAATTATTTTGCTGAAATATTTATGAATTAAAGAAAAGAAATAATGATAAAAACCATTAGTATCGGGCCTGTATTTTGGTTTCGGAGCCCGATATAGCTTTGTTATGATATTTAAAGGTTAACTGTGAAATTTGGTGGAAAACGGAGTTCGTTTGACGTGATTCGTACATCCGGTTGAGAAATTATGAACTTTAAGAGTTCTTGTTGAAAATGATGAGTTTTGAGGTTTAATTCATAGATTTACATGTTATTTTCATGATTTTATCGCAGGAGCAAGTCCGTATGATGGTTTTAGACTTGCGTGCATGATTTTTTTAGGGCCCCGAGGGCTCGGGTGAGTTTCGGATAGGCCACGGGGTGTTTTTCACTTAAAAATAACTGCTGGTTTTCTTTTTCACCTCAACTCTACCACACATGTCGAATATATATTATATCAATAGAGATCTCCCGATAATTCATCTCGGCTAACAAAATGATAGCGCTCACTTACTCACATCTCAATGGAGTATCAAATCACAGCTCGAAAACAAAATACTCGGGAGAATCACATAAAGCTTACCACGAAGGACGACATGGACTCACTTCCAGTTTCACCACTAGCAAGGATGAATAAAATAATGATAGACACGGCTACTACTCATAGAATCTCCCAACATGAGCAAGCACAAAAATAGAGTGCAATACATGAAACTCACTCATAAATGAGACAACAAATAATGGGAACTCGTCCTGACCAACAGGACTATAGTGAAATACAATGGTACCCCACTTTAGCACATCAAGCCATACCTGGGTGATGATATCTGATACGACGGCCTCTAGCCTACTATATGCAACACATCAACGGGTCGGGCCTCCCCCTCTTAGGCGCCTTCTATCCACCTGAACACACTACTATAACTCTCCCACCTGAATCCTGGAACAACCTCTCACCATGTGGCTAACATCTCCACACTGAAAACAATCTCTCTGCCGATGTGGCTGTGGAAGACATACGATACGGATTCTCTGAGATCCATGAGTATTTGAAACGCTCCCATGCAAAGTTGGTAATGCAACTGAACTGGTTGACCCAAGATTCTCTACCGTGCCTGAGTGCCTCAATGAATCCACGGACTCGCCTCCTAACTGAAGCAACCAAGAGAGGTGTATATCTGGCCAACTCACTGAATCTGACGGCGTACTCCAATGGTGACATAGCGCCCTGACGCAACTGCTCAAACTCCGTGCGATGTACATCCCGACGGAACAGAGGTGCAACCTTCCTCAAAATATCTCCGAAAACTGAATCCATGCTAGTAAAGCTAACTCGGCCAGGCTACCCCAACTCATATGCCACCACCACTGATCAATCCACTACTCTGGACCTGAGACGTGACAAAAGAAATCCCGCTCGTCTCCACAATACCCGAAGTACGAATAATATGGTGACACTCCTCCAGAAAACCCTGGTGTTACCCGACGCCAATCCACTAAAAGATAGAAGGGTGGCACTTCCAGTACCTATAAATCCTAAGGTGCTCTACCTCCGATGTTGTTGTCCTAACCACGAGCTGAACTGAAACCACATGTCGTGCTTCCATGACAACTGGAACTTGACCAATATAATCCCGCTTCTCTGGAGTGTAGACGGTGGAAATCTGAACTCCTCCCCTGATCTGTGAAGCAACTGGTGCACTAAAATCAACCCTGCCTGAGCCGATTTACCAATTGTACTCAAAACTGCGCTCCGGTCTTCTGATGTCCGGGATAGCAACAGGCACCCCCAGTACCTGTCCCCTAACTAGGACTACTAGCGACTCCTCAACGGTTGCTCTGGTAGGCATCTTAACTGCGGCCCGTGCTCCTCGTTGGCCTCTACCTCTGACCCTTGCGACATTTGCTTCGGGGTAACATCATCCGGAACTTCCGCTCGTGTCCTCACCATCGGTGAGAGAATGGAATGATAATTTCAAACTTCAAGATCAATGAACTCGCACGATAGGAATGAAGGAAGTGAAGTTGTCCTGATAGTTTTGTAGCCTCTCGAAGATAAGTACAGACGTCTCCGTACCGATCCGCAAGACTCTACCAAACCCGCTTATGACTCGTATCACCTATGAACCTAGAGATATGATACCAACTTGTCACGACCCAAATTTCCCTACATTGGGTATCGTGATGGCACCTAGTCTTAGGGACTAGGTAAGCCTAACATTCCCACTGAAAAACAACAATAATAAAGGAATTTTAAAATTTTCGAAATAGAATTCTTGACAGAGTTTACAATTTCCCAAAACCCGGTAAGTACAAGTCATAAGCTCTACGAAATCTTTCTATCAAATATAAGTAGAACTCCCTAGGAATAAGTAAGTACAGTTGAATAGAAATAAAACAGGAAGGTGACTCTAAAGCCTGCGAACGCAGCAGTAGGTTACCTTGAGTCTCCTCAGCAACGATCTGCGCAACTACCAACAACCATAACATGAAGCTGCACACAAAAATGTGCAGAAGTGTAGTATGAGCACACCACAGCGGTGCCCAGTAAGTATCAAGACTAACCTCGATGAAGTAGTGACGAGGACTAGTCAAGACACCACCGGTCTAATAAGTAAAAAGGCAAGATGTATAAATGACCGAACCAAAATATCTATCTAAAGATTTCTCAATGTAATTAACGATACGATCGAATAATACGGAAGAAAATTCAATAATCACGATCAACGGACAGCATAATAGAAATACGCAAAGAGAAGGGAAAGGATGCAATCCAAATGGAGAGAACTACAACCCAACAAAAACACAAGCAACTCAGCACTACATCAATTTATTCACGTCAAGCCTTAGCCAATGACTCAATAAACTAGTCAAACTTTCGAGTGAAAACCTTTAAATCGTGAGTTCATTTTGAAAACTTTAATATAATCATTTCGGAATAGAGAAATTTCTTCTTTCAAACATACTTTCTCTGAATGTATATTTATATATTTTTATAAAGAGAAATCTTTATAACATAGTCTCTTCAAATACGGGGTGTTCAAATGCACTTTCCCAAATACTGCTCTTTCAAGTATCATCAAAATACATGATGTTCAAATTATATTCCCAAGTACTGCTCTTTCAAATATCATCAAAACACGTGATGTTCAAAATATATTTTCCATATATTTTCCCAAGTACTGCTCTTTCAAATATCATCAAAATACGTGAAGTTTAAAATATATTTTTTCCAAGTACTACTCTTTCAAATATCATCAAAATACGTGATGTTCAAAATATATTTTCCCAAGTACTGCTCTTTCAAATATCATCATTATACAAGACAAATGTTTTTCAAATATACTTTCGAAAAGAAGTCCTTTAGACATAACTTTTTCTGGAGATAATTGCTTTTCAGCTATACTTTTCAATATATATATTTATATCTTTCGATTCAAATCTCCTCAATCATAAACTACCGGAACTCAGTCCGCCACTCAGAATCTGTCATGCAATGCAGTACAGGGGGAAAGCTCCTGGTTCTCTGTATGTAGTCCCAATTTAAATATACGATGCAGTACAGGGGGGAAAGCTCCCGGATCTCTGTCCGTAGTCCCAATTTAAATATGCGATGCAGTACAGGGAAAAAGCTCCCGGATCTCCGTAGTCCCAATTTAAATATGCGATGCAGTACAGGGGGAAAGCTCCTGGATCTCTGTCCGTAGTCCCAATCTAAATATGTGATGCAGTACAGGAGGAAAGCTCCCGGATCTCTGTCCGTAGTCCCAATTTAAATATGTGATGCAGTACAGGGGTAAACAACCAAAATGCAACATAAACAACATATATTGCCACAACCGGCGCGAAAGCAAACAAGGCCGAAAACAAAGTGCGATGAGCAAATCAATACAAAGACTTAAATCACAAAATGGTAACAACTCGCTCGTAAGAAGTAGCCACCGAGAGGAATACCAAGCACAAAGAGAGAACAGCATAACAAGGGGAGAACAAGAAAAATATAGCAACGATTCTATACATTCAAGTTCGCAACCAAGAAACCAAATCATCCCGGCAAGGGAATCAGCTATAACCAATCTCACTTATACAATTAGCTTCACCGAGTAAACTCAGTTTGAACAATGCTCAGTAAATAGGCAGCATATGAAGGAAGACATAGCATAACGGTAGGAAAAACAAAGCCTTCATTTAAGTCAATTAAGATCATATAAGAAACAAGGAATGCTAGGCAAGTACTTCTAACTTGAACAGGAGGAGATGAGATTAGGAATCAGGAATTCAGATATAACAAGTTCAATTCATATACGGGGAACATAAGGACCCAAAAATCCCTAAAATGCAAATTTGCAAATAAGTTCGAGTACACACTCGTCACCTCGCGTACGCAGATTACAATCAATATAGAAGACTCAATCTTAAGGGTAGTTCCACCACACAAGGTAAGGTAAGATACTTACCTTGACTGCGCTAATCAACTAAATACCATGCTCTTGCCACGAGTACCCAACTCCGGGTGGCCCAAATCTAGACAATTCGATTACATAGAGTAAATATCATCACAAGGAAACAAAATAATTAATAAGTCCGAAGCTAATACGCGAAATTAAGAAATTCGCCCAAAAAAAACCCCGGTCCCACATCTAGGAATCGGGTAAAAATTATATTTTCCGGACACCCATTCACTCACGAGTCTAAACATATGAAAATCTCTCAAATCGGAGGTCAAAAACCCAATCAAAACTCAATAATTTGGTCTTTGAAGTTCATCCCATTTTCTACCCAGAATTTTTGAAATTAAAGGTTGGATTTAAGATTGGAATCATGGAAATTGGTCTATAATATATAGAAATCACTTACCCAAGTTATCCAGGTGCAAAAGTCTCCAAAAATCGCCTCTCCCGAGCTCTCCAATTCGAAAATGGTGAAAATATCATACACCCTCAGATCTGAAATTATTGCCCAGCAATTCCGCACCTGCGCCCCTGGGACCGCACCTACGGTCCCGCACCTTCGTAAATACCATCGCATGTGCGAAAATCCACTAAAAGCCTGGGGTCGCACCTGTGGTCAAATGGCCGCACCCGCGGCTCCGCATATGCGGAAAACACACCGCACCTGCGAGGATTGGGGGATTGGGCTAAGTCCGCACCTGCGAGCTCCTCGACACACCTGCGGAAGGTCCGTCGCAGGTGCGAGACACCAGAACCAGCAATGGTTCAGCTGTCTCCCAAGTGCTATTAACACGCGATAAACATCCTAAATGTACTCGAGGCCCCTGGGACCCCGTCCAACCACACACACGTCATATAACCTAACACGGTCTCCCTCGAGGTTTCAAACCACATAAAACAACACTAACACGATGAATTAAACTAAAAGTCCATGAAAATTCTTCAAACTTCTATAAACATTAAGTTTTGCATTTAAGGTCTGAATCACGTCAAATTAAGTCCGTTTCTTACCAAATTTCACAGATAACACATATAAAGCATATTGAACCTATACCGGGCTTCGGAATCATAATATGGGCCCGATATCGTAGGTTTCACCTCAAATTTCATTTTCAAAAACCTTTATATTTTTCAGAAAATAATTTTCTTTAAAAATTAATTTCTCGGGCTTGGGACCTCGAAATTTGACTCCGGGCATACGCCCAAGTCCCATATTTTCCTACGGACCCTCCGGGACCGTCAAATCATGAGTCCGGGTCCGTTTACCAAAAACGTTGACTGAAGTCAACTTTATTCAAATTTCTAATACAAAATAATCATTTTTATCAGTTTTTTCACATAAAGGCTTACCGGCTACACGATGGGGCTGTGCACGCAAATCGAGGTGAGATAGAAGGAGGTTTTTACGACCTCGAAACACAGAATTAGATAGAATATACAGGATGACCCCTTTTGGGTCATCACAATCCAGTTGGAGGATAATCTGTTCAATCTAATCTCGAGAAAAATGTAGGGAAATTGTCATAAATACAAGATTTATAGTAAGAGTTAATTATATAAACTACAACTAATTTTTATATTACAAATTATGCAACTAAAAGCTCCAAAACGATACTCCCTCCGATCCAAAATAAGTGATTTTTTGGTTGTTTTCACACATATTAAGAAATTCACCTTTTAACATTAATTAGCAATGAAATTGACTATATTAATCTTTACTATCTTTTCATATAAATACTCCTAACAAATACTACAACATTATTTGCTCCAAGGGCAATGTAGGAAAAAAATAATTAATTCATTCTTGAAATCTGAAAAAATCATTTATTTTGGACCACATAAAAAGGCAGAAATCACTTATTATGGACCAGAGGAAGTAATTACTTACCCAAAAAGCTCCAAGACATAATAATTATTTACCTAATGATAAGGAGATTCCTAATAATTGATGATATCAAAAATATAATAACGGACTCTATTTTGCAAGGAATTGGACCAGACAGAAGGAATTAACTCGGAAACTTTACATAATTGTCATAGTTTAAAAGAAATATAACAAATTCTTAGTAAGAAACAATATTAAGCTATGGCACGAAAATATTTATATTTGTAGCACACAGTTCCATTAAAATAGGAATATTCGAAAGTCAATAATTCTTTGTATAAAAGTCATGCCTTTTTTTCTCTCTTTATATATTAGCTTTCCTTTTTCTTCATCTTCTTGATTTGGTTTTCTGCCGAAGCCAATATATTTTCTAAATTTGTTCCACTCGTTTTCTTTTTAATCTTTCTTAAGTTTTTCTCTTCCTTCTTTCTTCATTTCATAACATAAAGATCTTACTTCGATAATAATATATGTTAATATATACAAAACGTATATATAAAAAATATACATTGAATTAACACATATAAAATATACAAAAAATTTACATAAAAAATACATCTTCAATTAAGATGACACTTAGACATGTGAAATATATATAAAAAAATATATCTTAAATGTAATTAAGATGGCATATAAATATATAATATAAATATATATATAATATATATATATATATATAAAATACATCCTGAATTAAAATGGCACTTGACATATAAAATATATTTGAAATATACATTAAAAATACATCTTCAAATAAGATGGCACTTCACAAATAATATACAAAAATTATATATATAAAATCACATTTTGAATTAAAGTAATACTTGATATACAAAGTATAAAAGACATATAAATCAATACATCTTGAATTTAGGTGGCATTCACATATGCATCAGATTTCAAAAATGGAGCGAAGAAGATGAATGTTGGAATGGGAGAATGGAGATGGACAAAAAAAGTACTTCATGTGATTAGTGAGTCAGTTAACTTCTTAAATTTTGAGCTTGATTTTTATAATATGCTAATAATGAAATAAAAAGTACTCTTTATGAAATAAACAATAAATGGTCTTATTTTAAAGGATCAAGCGTGTAAAAAACTCAATTAAGTCAAAAGATGAATCAGCCCATACTTTGGATGGATTTCTCATAATATACTTGGCGAAAATCATCCATCTGGTTCTGAAATAATTAACTCTGTTTTTGTTGTTATTTCTTTCTTCCCTTAATCCGAATAAAGATTTTCCAAGATCTGTGATATATTGTACTATTTTTCTTCTGGAAAATATATCCAGCGACTGAAAACCGTTCGTCGCAAATTTGTTCAGCCACTGTGATTCGTTCCTTTCAGGCTTCATTCGGCAATTTAACAAGATAATATCTTGGCTTATTGTAAAGATAATATCTGAGCTTATTGTAAAGTTCAGGCTTGATATAATTCACCGTCAGAAAATACATCCGACGACCGGAAATCGTTCGCCACAAATTTGTTCGGCCACTGAAATTTGTTCCCTTCAAGTGTCATTAGGCAATTTAACAAGATAATATCTCAGGGACACACTTTTTTGTCTTCGATATACATACACGCTGTGAAAAATCCATTTTCTGGAGATAATCACCCAGTTTCTTGAAAAAGATACCAATTTCTTGGGAATTCAAAAACCCTTATCATCGGAATCTCCTCTTTCTCCGACCAATAATTACAGAAGAAGGCAGCCATCCGGTTATTTTAAACACTAGATCTTCTTATTGACATCTGCAATTTTCTGGGTAGTTTTTCCGATCTGAAGTACACAATATTATTGGTTTTGTGGGTGTTTGCATGTTTTGCAGGCATCACTTTTGGGAGGTGCACGCGCACAAGAAGTAGAGTAGCATCTATACGCCGGGTTCCGCAGCATCGGGAGTATACCAGGTCGAGAGTTCCAGGTTCTATTCGCGGGAATTGGTACCTCCCGACTCCTATTTCTCTATCTCCTATATTAGTGACTTTGTTGCCGTAGTTTTTCGTACTAGTCTAGGCAGGCTAGTGGGCTTATAGCTACTATTTGCTCCCTTTATTTTCATGTGTGGTATTTTTTCTCCTTTTCATTTTTAGACCTTCGTAGGTATAGAGATTGTGGTTTGTAATGGCAGAGTAGGTTTATGTCCTCGGGGAGGGCGGGTGGTGGGGAGGGGGTAGGGCAAGGGTCAGGGGGTGGGATGGGAACCAAACGAGGTAAAAGGAACAAGGTAGCCTGTAGGTTGAGAATTGGATCGTGGAATATAGGGACGTTGACGTGTAAGTATATAGAGCTGGCGAAGATTCTCCAAAAGAGGAGGGTCAATATAGCGTGTGTGCAGGAGACTAGGTGGGTAGGATCGAAGGCAAGGAATGTAGACGGGTATAAATTGTGGTTCTCCGGAGTCGTGAAGGGCGATAACGGAGTGCGCATTTTGGTAGATAGGGAGCTTAGAGAGTCGATGGTAGAGGTTAGACGGGTGAATGACAGGTTGATGACGATTAAGGTACTAGTTGGAGGGAGCACTTTGAATGTCATTAGCACTTACGCGCCGCAAATGGGCTTGGACGAGGAGGTTAAAAGGCATTTTTGAGAGGTGCTGGATGAGGTGATGCGGGGTATTCCGCCTACGGAGAAGCTATTCATAGGAGGGGATTTCAATGGTCATATTGGGTCATCTGCTGGTGACTATGGTGAGGTGCACGGTGTATTAGGCTTTGGTGATAGGAACGGGGGTGGTACCTCACTATTGGATTTCGCTAGAGCTTTTCAGTTGGTGATCATGAACTCGATGTTTCCGAAGAGGGAGGAACATTTGGTTACTTTCCGGAGTATGGTGGCTAGGACTTAGATTTATTATCTCCTCCTCAGGAGGTGTGATAGGGGGTTGTGCAAGGATTGCAAAGTGATCCCGAGTGTGAACCTTGCAACTCAACATAGGCTCCTGGTGATGGACATCGATATCCTTATGAAGAGGAAGAAGAGGTTTGTAGGGGGTCAGTCGAGGATCAGGTGGGGAGCTTTGTCTAAGGATAATGCGCAGGAGTTGGTGGGGCGGGTGACAAATATGGGTGCCTGAAAGAGTGGTGGGGACGCTAGCTCTATGTGGACGGCGACGGACTGTATAAGAAAGGCAGCAAGAGAGGTGTTGGGAGCTTTGAAAGGTTATTCTGGAAGGCACCGAGGCGACCGGTGGTGGAATGACGTGATCCAAGGTAAAGTGGAAGCCAAGAAAGCGGCTTACATTAAGTTAGTAGAGAGCACAGACGATGATCAGAGGAGAGAGAACAGAGAAATATATAAGGAGGCTAGGAAGGAGGCGAAATTAGCGGTCACAGAGGCTAAGACTGCTACTTTTGGTCGGCTTTATGAGGAACTTGAGGGCAAAGGTGGGGACAAGAAGTTATTTCGGTTGGCCAAAGCGAGAGAGAAGAAGGCTCGTGACTTGGATCAAGTGAGGTGCATCAAAGACGAGGACGATCGAGTATTGATGGAAGAGGCCCAGATTAGGCAAAGGTGGCAGTCGTACTTTCATAAACTTCTGAATGAAGAGGGGGATTGAAACATCGTTTTAGCGCAATTAGAGCACTCCGACAGTCATTGAGACATTAGGTATTGTAGGCGCATTATTGAGGAGGTCGTGGGTGCGATCGGTAAGATGAGTCGAGCCAAAGTGACCGAACCAGACGAGATTCCAGTAGAATTTTGGAGATATGCGGGTAGAGCAGGCTTGGAGTGGCTGACTGGGTTGTTTAATGTTATCTTCAGGACAAAGAGGATGCCTGATGAGTAGCGGTGGAGTACAATGGTACCGGTGTACAAGAACAAATGGGATATCCAGAATTGTAACAACTATAGGGGTATCAAGTTACTAAGTCATACCATGAAAGTTTGGGAGAGGGTGGTGGAAGGGAAGATAAGGAGGGCGGTGTCTATATCGGAAAACCAGTTCGGGTTCATGCTGGGTCGTTCTACTACGGTGTATCAGGAGGTTGGTGGAACTATACAGGGATATGAAGAGAGATTTGCATATGGTGTTTATTGACCTAGAGAAGGCGTATGAAAAGATTCCTAGGGACGTCCTTTGGAGGTGTCTGGAGGTGAAAGGTGTGCTGGTGGCTTACATTAGGGCGATAAAGGATATGTATGATGGAGTTATGACTTGTGTTAGGACTGTGGGAGGTGACTCAGAGCCTTTTCCGGTAGTTATGGGTTACACCAAGGATCTGCGCTCAGCCGTTCTTATTTGCTCTGGCGACGGACGCACTGACGCACCATATCCAAGGAGAGGTGCCATGGTGTATGTTGTTCGCTGATGATATAGTTCTAATTGATGAGACGCGAGGCGGCGTTAATGGAAGACAGGAGGTATGGAGGCAGGCCTTGGAGTCTAAAGGTTTCAAGTTGAGTATGACTAAGACGGAACATGTAGAATGTAAGTTCAGCGACGTGACGTGGGAAGAGGATGTGGAAGTCAGGTTTGACTCACAGGCCATCCTCAAGAGAGAAAGTTTTAAGTACTTAGGGTCAATTATCCAGGGAGATGGGGAGATAGACGGGGATGTTACGCACCGTATTGGGGTGGGGTGGATGAAATGGAGGTTAGCATCTGGAGTCCTGTGTGACAAGAATGTGCCACCAAAACTCAAAGGTAAGTTCTATAGAGCAGTGGTTAGACCGGCCATGTTGTATGGAGCTGAGTATTGGCCAGTCAAGAATTCACATATCCAGAAGATGAAAGTAGCCGAAATGAGGATGTTGAGATGGATGTGTGGGCACACTAGGCTGGATAAGATTAGGAATGAAGATATTCGGGAGAGGGTGGGTGTGGCTCCCATGGATGACAAGATGTGGGAAGCGCGACTTAGATGGTTCGGACACGTGCGGAGGAGAAGCCTAGAGGCACCAGTTAGGAGGTGTGAGCGGTTGACTTTGGCAGGTATGAGAAGTGGCAGAGGGCAGCCTAAGAAGTATTGGGGCGAGGTGATCAGGCAGGACATAGCGCGACTTCATATTTCCAAGGACATGGCTTTTGATAGGAACAAGTGGAGGTCGAGCATTAGGGTTTCGGACGTGACAGTGGTAAGCTAGGGGGTAGTCGAGAGTTCTTTCCCTCTTTGTACCGAGTAGTCTGATAGAGTTTTGGTTAGGTCTGCTAGCGGTCTATGTTGCGTTCACATTGTTGTTTTGCATAGTTTTGTGTTATTGTCCTTCCACTTATTCGTGTTGTTATTTTCTTTCTGACATCTTTTGTTGTTACATGCCTTTTCTTTTGTTTCTCATTTGATATTATTGTCTCTCCTGTTGAGCCGAGAGTCTGTCGGAAACAGCCTCCCTACCCTTTTATGGAGGGGTAAGATCTGCGTACACTCTACTCTCCCCAGACTCCACTAGTGAAATTTTACTGGGTACGTTGTTGTTGTTGTTCTCATAATATACTTATTGATTTTCGACTCTGACAAGAACTTCAAAAGTTTTAAAATTAGAGTTCATCTTTTATATAATATTAGTATCTTTACCAACCATATCAGCTAAAAGATAACCACATGTAATTTTTTATAAAAAGTATACTAATAACTTGAAAAATAAGGCAAATAACCTGCTACAAAAAGTAATACATTATTAATATAAAAAAATTTACACTGTCAATCTATAATTTAAATCAGAAAATGTATATATTGTACACATTGTTACAAACGAGAGATGGTACATTGATACTCTACACTCATTGAAATCTTCTTTTAATTAATGAGTCACTCTACTTGGCCTCGTGAAAAAGTCAAGAAAATTTAACCTTATATGCACAATATAATATTCCGGCAAAAGAACTTCGAATGCATTCTCTTTTGCCCCTCCCCCGCCCCTGAGGAAGGGAAAGGGAAAACAAGGTCATGACAACTAAACCTTAGGTTATTGAAAGCCTTCACCCGGAATACTGATGTGGCAAAGAGTGTGGACGCACTTCCTTTTAGGTGCATAGACTAAACATTTATTCGGTTAGGTAGGGATCATAATTTTTTTTTTTTGAAATATTAAAAAAGGAAAAGGAAACAAAGAAATAAATTTGCGTGCAGTTCATAAGTAATAAGGCATGTTATAAGAATTCATTTTCAAACTGAAAAAATTCCCCGTAATAATACTCACCAAACTGACTTTAAAAAAAAAGGCAATCCGGTGCACTTACCCTGTATATCTCAAAGAGGCTATTTCCACGGCTCGTACCCTAACCTCCAGGTCACATGGCAGCAACTTTATCAGTTACGCCAACTCACCAAACTGACTGAATCTGAATAATGCACTTTAAAAAACTTTTGCAGGAACAGTAATAACTTTAATTTAGGAATCTAAAAGCTTCCAACAAATAGATAAAGACATAATCTTTATATACTTGTGCAGATAAATCTTCCTTTGGACAAGAAAGTGCATTCACTCGGTATACTTTGATTATACAGCTTATGAATGTATATCCTATAATAACAGGTGCAGCCCAGTCCCAGGCCTCCAAGTAATTTATATGAAAGGGCAGGTAAGAGGGATTGGTTCCCTAGTATTTATCTTTGTAGAGGTTCTCAAAACTGTATAAGCAAGATCAGTTCGCTTTTAATGTATTAGTATTTCCATGCCACAATCTTCTTCCTTTGTAAAATTTCACATGCTGCTAATATCCACTCGGCTTTTATGGAGTTGAAAAGCAGGGGTAATCCAGCTTCCGCAACTGCACTGAATACCTGACCAATTGAAGTAACCCAAGCGAGCTTCACAGTGGGCACATAAAAGCTTGCCCTCCAAGGCACCTTCTTCAACTGCAGGCGACATTTTCGAGGCAGATCAGAAAAAAGGTGCAATGCAGATATCCAACATTGTACAAATATATGACCAAGAAAGAGGGATTGTTTGTAAGCAATAAAATCTGTCAAATAATGACCAGCTAATGTTCTCATGTTGAACCATGTGTACAATAATTTACAGGGGCAACATATAAAGGATGAGAAACTCAGGGACCAAGTGGTTAACCTTGTGTCCTATGGACAAATGTGTTGCATATAGAAGATTCACCTAACTACAAATATATTGCCCATAAAGTTAATGAACAGGATTCCATCACATAAATGTATCTAGTTTTAAGACATCCATGACTCCAGGAAAGAGTATAGTATTTATTTTTTTCAAAAGAAAGGAAAGAGTACATCTAAGTCGAGGTTTCTTAAGACATATTAACAGTATGAGCTGAATTAATCTCATCTCTGGCACACCATTTGGGTTATTTTACATATTGCATTTAATTCCTGCTCCATGAACTGACTCTGCCATATCTAGGTAATGTTGGCCTAGAAATAAAGGGGTGAACTAGTGTGCAATACCTGTTCTCATCCATTTTAAAGGCTCAACAAAGACAGATGAACACTCGTCATCAGGTTTGTTAAAAGGATTGCCACTTCTCCTTTTATGCCACTGAAATGCTGCCTCACCCTCCCCGGGAACATGATCTACAACATTCCCCTGCAGCGCCACAACTCTCCGGCATTTCTTGCAGCGGTAAACTCGGGCAGGAGCTGTTTCCTTAGTCGAGGACACATCCACATCTGAGGGAATGTTTTCCGTTGCCGAGCCTGGATCAGCCCCAAACTTAGAGGTGTCTATTCTTTCTCCACGATTATAACTATCACCTGATACATTACAAAGATCTATTTAATTCAAGGGTGGAAATATAAAATATAATTTTGTTAGGCAACATATATTTATGCAAAGTTCAAGATGTCTCTATTGCCCTCCCATAGTTTACACTGTTGATGATGGAAGGTTTATTTCATGCTCATCTTTCTCAGGCAGGGCAATATAATGTATTTATTATCATGGTTCTAGTCAAGTTCCTCAATTTGTAGCCTACTAAGACAGCAGCTTAGTTTCACAAGTAGTTTGATCAATAAAATTTTATAATCTGGAAGTCCAAATAAGATGCTATTGACTTGTAATTCTTTCCTTCCATCCTCCACAACAATGAATCTTGCATTGAGTTTCTAATCAGCTAAAGCAATGATACAAGCTCAGTTAAAAAAAAAAAGCAATGATACAAGCTAGTAATAATTTTACCAAGTAATTCAAGAAGTTGTTCCATAAAACAATGAAGAGCCTTAATCAAGTTCTATTCCCTTGAACACAAACAAGCTAAAAGGTTTTCGGGAAAAAACTCGTAGACAGTGATTTATTGATAGATAAAACTGCAGGAAATTTTGAAAAATGAAATTAGTGCATATGAAACTAGGGGAAAATAGAAATGTATCTAAAGAGGGATACCCTTAAAACAATAGGAGTACTTCTTCACAAGTCAAATATTGTCAATCAACTATACCATAATGTCAAACTAGTTGGGATCGGCAGTACAAATCATCTATATCTGCTCCGCTCTATTTGGATTTTGGACAACTTTGTCCCAATATTTAAATAATATGCTTTTAAGGCTAGTTAAGGAGTTCTCTAAAACTATTGAGATTTCGTAAATTTGCACTAAGTAGTAATTTGCACACTGACATACAACTAGTTGATATTGTGGATCATTTATTGCACTTATGTTTTTGTTTTAGCTAACTCTATTAGATTTGAGAGATAAATCTTTACGACAACTTCTCTCCATGACTTTGAGTCTATCTAATAACCATTTAGCACATTCAATCATCATAATGTTACAGCTACAGAATGGAGCTTTTACAGGTCTACGTAAAGACATGACAAACAATTTAAGTAATCTTCTTCTCGTTTTATCCTCTAAGTGTTCTTTATTTTATCGGTCAATGTAATTCAATCATCAGAACGTTACAGCTACAGAACGGACCTTTTACAGGTCTACGTAAAGACATGACAGACAATCTAAGTAACCCTCTTCTCGTTTAATCCTCCAAGTGTTCTTTATTTTATTGGTCAATGTAATTCATTGATATTTAGCAACAAGTGCCATTAAAATTTAAAAGGGTTTTATCCTGGAAGTGTAATACTTGCAACTTTTCCGGAACTACTGATTTCTAATCTTGTCTAATCTTGTTTGGTCGTACATCCATCTTAACATATGCTTTTCTACAACACTTACTTGTATGTGCGTTAGCCTAATAGACCGAACATTCGTTACCATTTAACATCATTGATCTCACGGTCGTTCTATATAATTAGCCTTCCATTTATCTTCCTACTGCATTCTATCCTGTAAGTGTAATACTTGCAACTTTTGCCAGACTATTGATTTCTAATCTTGTTTGGTTATGCATCCATCTTAACATATGCTTTTTCTACAACACTTACTTGTATGTGTGTTAGCCTAATAGACCGAACATTCGCTACCATTTAACATCATTGATCTCACAGTCGTTCTATATAATTAGCATTCCATTTATCTTCCTACTGCATTCTATCCCGTAGAGCTCCATAAATTATTTCCTTCTGAAGCATCCACCATAGGACTCTCAAATTATTGTATGACTTGTAAGTTTATACCAAGATAGTTCGCACTATTTTGAATATCCTTGGACTTATAAATCGACACAAAGGTACTCTTTGTCCACTCATTTTGCATTTTTCTATGCCTCCCTATAGCATTGAATAGCTTGGTTAGCCATACAAAATTACAAACCCAATCTCTCCGAGACACTTCCAAACTTCTATAGGATACTATTTGGATCAGTCTTTTCTAATCCACATATTTTTCATGGCTCCTTTACTTCACAACAGGTGGTATAAGACAGATAGAATGTCAATTTTTCATAAACCAGTTTGCTATGATAATTCTAGGAGGTCTCCCATTTCACATATATGATATATCATATGTTGGACCCCCAGCTCCTGGGCAATGTCCCTCTTGAGGAACCAGAAGAGGAAAAAAATGGGCAATGAAGATTGGGTAAGCCCTAAATATTCATGATCCACAAATTAACTAGCACAAGATATGACATGCAATTTCGTACTATAAGCATATCTCTCCTCGACTCCTTGAACACTTTAAATCTTTAAATAAATCACGACAAAATTCACCTTTAGAAGGTAGTCATGAGGTCAGAAGAATGAAATAAATTGAATATTCAAGAAATCTAGTATTAAGAGCTAAATCTTGGTAGCACGGACTGTTAGATTAGTCCATCATTACAAATCCTTAAGACAATTCATATTACTGAGGCTCCCGAGGGATTTGAAAGTCCTCATTAGAATAATGTACATTTCACATATTCTTCAGTCAATTCGCTATTCTAGATTTGAATAGATTATTGGATGGATCATTTTGACATTAAGCTACTTCATGTACCTTTCCATATGCAGGTTTTTTCTAATTTTCTTCTTTTAAAAATTTAGTTAAGAAATAAGAATAATAATCTCAAGATAAGCAAAGAAAAGTGAGAAAGTGGACCTAGGACTTTTAGGTGGAAGCGTTTGTAAATGGGGCTAGCTTTATCAACTTTGAAACCCATTTCTTCAAACATTTTCAACTGCAGACAAAAGAAAAAAAAATTCACTCAGAATCCAGTCAGGTAGTGGACAAAGCAGGAAACAAATTTCAGTAATCATCATAAACCGTTGCTTACAAATCACTTCTTACTGCCTATTTCACCTGATCTAGGAAACCATCATTTGGGCAGACAAATTCACAGCTTTGGCGTAAAGATTCAATTGCATCTGTAAAAACAAGATAGAAGAAATTTCAAACAATAATAAGAAAAAAGGGTCAGGCGTGAAGATCACAAGATGTGTAAAAGCAGAAGAATAATCTCTAATTCTTAGCAAATTGTCTAATATTTCCAGGCAGCTCAAAAGGAAACCACCAACGTTTTCTATTGTATGCTGAAGTATGCTCTCAATAAAGGGAAAGTTAAGTTTTCGATAGTGAAGGTCCACATGTAGAAACAGAATAAAATCGAACCTTCTTGAGATAGTTGTTCAGTTTTCATCAGGTAAGCTGCAATGATGGCTGCACTGCAACCAAAAGAGCAAACGAGGGTGTCAGTTGGTAACTATTAGCAGGAAATTGTAAGCAGTAGGACTTGTACCAAGAAGAATGTAGGCTTGCTTGGCCTCCATAAGAGAGCCATACACAGAGAAGCATCTCCCTTCTTTCTTACATTCAAGTGGAAAAGTACATAATAACCACAGCAGTAAAAAAGAATATTATCGGAGATAATTAATTACCATTCATTCATACATAACATAGAAGTACGTGATAACATATGGAACTGCGGCATAAAACTATGAAGAGTCTAAAAGTACGTGAAACATTAGGCAAGCAAACACAACTTAACTGAAAAGAAAAGAGCAGGAGTCTATCTCATCATCACTGAATTTCCATTTAGCTTTGTTTAGAACAAACATATTATAAAACCCAATTCACTGTGACATAACCAGAGTTTATAATGAAGCCAAATAATAACACTAGCAAGAAACTTACCAATTTATGCTGGCGATTGATCATATTGGCCGCAAAAGGGCAAAACAACTATTAGTCAATTTGATCGACATCTCAACGGAGCTTTGCATCTAAGCANCCCCCCCCCCCCCCTTTCCCCACCAAAAAAGAAAGAAAGAATAAGAAATATAAGCCAATGAAGATATTAAGTTTGACCAATCATCTTTGCAAAGCAAGGATCATCATTTTAGACCCCACTTTTATGCTTGTCACATGGATACATAGATCAAGAAAGTAACACAAACGTCTCCAACCAAAAAGAAAAAGAAAATATTGTACAATGTAATAGTCCGATTCAATAGCTTATTACCAAAGTTACTGTTTCAACATTGAAAGCAGCATATTATCTCTTAATGGTAACCTAATCGAACCATTTGCATCTTTACGTCGCAGCAAAACTAAATTCGTATTTTTCTAGTTTGGCAAGTTATTGATAAGCAATATCCACCCTATCGCATTTTCCAAAACTTGACAACTAAAATTAGTTTTATCTAACAAAAGAAAGAAAGAATGCGAGGGTAAGGTCCGGCTCATGATGCATGTAACTGCTTAAACTAGTAAGTATTAAGCCTTGATGCATTATTTTCATTTTTATAGCTGAACTGTAGCACAGCCTAAGCAGTAAATTAACTTAAGTGATTCATGAAGAAAAGCAAAAGAAGCCATTGTATGAATTTGAATCCTCTACAATAGGTCTGGATAGCTCACGAACTGTTCAATGTATTAAAAGGTAGATGTCCACAAATGACAAATCTTTTTCGTTGAATTTTTTGACATATTTTCATGAGGTGTACCACTTTCTCGTTGAATTTTTTGACATATTTTCATGTTGTACCACTTTAACCGGTGAGTAGACTTGCAGGTCAGCTAAGGCAGCTTAAGAAGTTCTCTCGTATATCTAATAACAGCAGGATCCTGATAAGGGAATTGGGATCTGAGAAGAGATGGTGCATTGGTGTTATTAAGTCAAAGTGAAGATCATGTATAATATCAGCAAGGGAAAAGAAAAAAGCATTGAGCGTTTCTTATCGATTAAGACTTCAAAGCATCAAGAATCAGTAAGCATCCATATCAAGCTGTTTAATCCACAATTATGTTGGAGAAAAACTGAATATCTTGCTTTTTCATGTGGACTGAAAAGAAGCTACAGCTTCTTATAAAATAATACTAATACTTTGTAAGAGCTTTTCCCTTTTCTGCTATGTGCTATAAGTTTCCTCACTTGTAAATGGTTTTGTAATATCCATAGTATATCTCTGATTAACTTTTGTCAAGTCAAAGATTGACACTATTCTTCAAACCCAATCAATCTACTGGGTGGAGGTCCATCAGGACTTACAAGAGCGTCCCATCTAATTTACAGCATCCAGAAATCGGGACATAATTGACCCAAAAACAAAAATGAGCCATGCAGAAGTTATACCTTCTTGATACACCAGCAAAGCAATGCACCAACACAGACCCCTCTTTTCTACTTTGTTCGATAAAATCCAAACAAGCATCCAAAGAATCCAGCAAATTCTCATTCTCCATGTCTCTCAAGGGCGCAGCCATCCTTACAAACTTCAAATCTTTCCCTGCATACTCTAACGAGTAGAGGAGCTTCTTAGGTGATGATGAGCTCTTATTCCCATCAGTTATAGCATCGGCATTTCCTGAATCCCCAACATATTCCTTCCGAATCTCTTTCGTTGGTATCGAAAGACTAGAACGCCATTCTGAGAAAAAGGATATTGAAGCTGAGCTAAGGACGGACAAGATATGCGTAATTTCATCACTACCATGCTCAAGAACTTCTGCTGCGTCGCCTATGTTGCCAATGAATAGATGCTCACGAACCAGATACGGCATATCGCACGAGCAGATTGATTAACTGCAGACGTATCTTCATAGTCAAAATTGCCCATAGTTTGTACAGCCAAATTTCTTTTCAAAAGTAAAATAACTTCCAATCACAACATTGAAACCAATACTAACTTTCGATTTGCCAAAAGGAAATTGCAATATCAAATAAACATTTTGTTTGATCTCCTGTATCCATATTCCATTAGAAATGTGTAACATTTTCCCCCTTTACTTTCAAAAATTGTTTATATCTTCCCTCCATTTGAGCATTCAAATCTATATACCCTTATCCTATACCGACACTTTTGAACAAAAATACCTCTCATCCATTAAAAGACCCGGACCCAATACCACAATAACACGTGGACGGCCATTAGGAAATGTATAACATTTTCGCATTTACTTTCAAAAATTGTTTATATCTTCCCTCTATTTAAGCATTCGACTATATATACCCTTATTGCATACTGTTACACTTTTGAACAAAAATACTCCTCAACGGCTCAACCATTAAAAAACCCGGACCAAATACTACAATAGACGTGGACAGCAATTAGACATTTTAAAATACCCGATTTGTTTACCCAAAAACATTACCCGACTCATTAGGTGTCAAGAACTCGTTCTTCCTCTTCATCAGCTGAATTATCCACCACCCTAAACCCTAAAGGCCTAAACCTCACACACACACACACACTCTCTAGCATCTTTACTTTCCAGTTTCAAGCTTGCTTTTTTTCCCTTTTTCTTCTACCTTCCTTAGTGTGAATTTATCGCAAGACCTCAAAATTAAACAATCAAACTTTGAATTTATCTAGGTTATACACTTGCAAATCCTTTTTTTTCCATACCATTTCCGTTAGAGGTATAAATACAGGAATCCAAATAGATAGGTTTTCAATTCTGCCCTTCATTTTATAAAATATTCCTAGCTGGAAGAATATGATAAAGTAAACACGAAAAATCCCCCAAAAATTTATTTTAAAAAAAACGGAGAAAAAAAGTAGATATGCTATTCATCGAATGAGAAGTGTAAAATAGTTGGTTAATGAAAAGAACCTGAAGAGCGCGAAGTTGGAAGGGGGAGAGCAAGGGCGGCGTCAGTAGACTGTGGGACAGTGTAGTGGACAATTCAGCTAATGAAGAAGAAAGAGTTCTGAGACACCTAATGGGTCGGGTAATGGGCTTGGGTAAACGAACCGGGTATTTTAAAATGTTTATTTTGAGTTTTTCCTATAGATATAAAATTAGAAAACTATGTTTAATGAATTCTGAAAGAATCATTTGACTCACAGCTTGTTTGGACGATGGTTGTGTGTTGTATTGTATCGTATTGTTACTTTAAATATAATATTTTTGTTTTGATTGTTATTTAAATTTTATTGTATCGTTACGTAACGGTAAAAAGTGTCACTTTATGTAACGATCGATTTAACATGATCGCATCGTTTCTTTATTTTTTTCTCTCATTTTGCTCTATTTTATTATTAAAAAATCTTGTTTTATACTTTACCCTACTTTTTGTATAAGAATATTAGTACCTCATACCTTCTAAAAGAGGTACATAAAATTTATAATATAATATAGAAAGGTTAAAATATCAAAATCTATTAGGCGTCCACGTGTCTATTTTATTGTTGGTCCGAATCTTCTTTCTTAACATATGAGGGTGTATTTGTTCAAAAATGCAACCGTAGGGATATGTATATTTGGATACTCAATAACTCAAATGGACGATAAATATGATTATTTGTTTAAAATAATGGGACAAATATGACTCTTATTCGTTATATCTATTATTTTGGTACCACTCTCTATTCAAGATAGAGCTCATGAGAGAAGAGACGCATGTCTTAGCAAATTGAGACTTGCCTTTTAAGTGGGCGATTGGACAAAAGAATTGTAAAATTTCAAAAAAAAGTGAAAAAATAAAAATTCAAGTAAAAATGATATTTGACGGTTAGAGTTTGTGTTTGGACAATTTATAATTTTGGATTGTTTTTCAATTTTTATGAGTGATTTGATGTGAATATTTTGGAAAAACAACCTTTTAAAGTTTTTCAAATTTTCAAAAACTTCCTAAATTCGTGTTCAAGTAAAAATTAAAAAATTTATGGCACAACATTCGAAAATAGTAATTTTTTTGGTGAAAAAATTTGTATGGCCAAACGGCCCCTTAAAATGGCCTAACAAGGCGATGCGCCTGCCTTAAGCTATCACAACGTCAACTAACCTCAAAAATACAATTTTCAATTTTACTTACGAAATGCACTTTTGCTAGGTTTTCAATACAGGAAATTAAAGGTAACGCTAACTTTTCTAAAAAAATAGCTACAGGAAAGATAAAAATATTATAAAAAACTAAATTTAACCGACAACCAGATCAATTCATATCAATTCATAAGAAAAATCCAAGATTCAGTAATATCAAGCATGTCTTCCTTTAAATTTGATTATGTATTAACTATTAAATATTCAATCTTATATATTTATAATACTGACAGAAATTCAGCGATATTGTAAGGGACCCCATGGTTTAGATAATTTATTTTTTGTTTTATTAATACAGACTAAGACCATCAGTATTGAAAAGAAAACATTAAAACCAATATATTCGTAAGAGCGAGCGACTTTCTCGATACATTTTATTTTATTTTCTAACTATACCTACGGCCAATTAAACTTTTGCATATTAAAAGTCACGTGTTTTACCGAGAGAAGTCCTTCATTTTTTTCTAAAAAAAATAGCAATTAAGATATTTAATTTTTTTCGTGAGTCTCTGATGCAAAGTTCCCCGAAATAGCGACCCAAATTTTTTAATTTCATTATCGTCTTGTTAGCCATGTTTTTCTTCTCTCCTTTTGCTCGAGGAGATTAATATAATTAGGAAAGAATTTACTCATGAAATTTATATCAAATTAATAAATACATGGCATATACCTTGTACACACGCAATTATCACTTACGCATGCATGGTTAACTGATTTGTATTCTCTATAAATTTTCAAACACATCTTTATCGTCTTTCTGTAGACAATAAATTGCATCGAAAAAATAAAATCAAGACTGAAAATATCGCAATAATCGTAGTATTTTATTTCGAATATGTGAGTGTACAATCTCTATAAATCCTCTGATTCTTCTTTCCAACAGTAAAGAAATTCAAGGGCCTTTGAGCTTGATCTTGAATATGTAGTTATTGCCACAAACAATGATCTTGTTCTTGAGCTTGATTGCTTGAACTTGACCTTGATTTGTTCTTCGTTCTTGAGCTTGAACTTGATTTCTTGAACTTGAACTTGATTGCTTGAAGCTTGAAACTTGTAGAGAAATTTGCGGCGTTTGATCCACGAGCTCTCTCTTGCTTCTTGTTATAACTTCTGGTGTATTTTCTGAAGAACCCCTATTTATAGTTGTGGAAGGGAGAAGTTGTGATAAGAACTAACTCTTTCCGACCAATCAAATTGAAGTGTGACATGGCCGCATTTGATTGGCCAGAACATGTCACTTGCACACGTGGCGCAATTTCATTGGCATTTTAATGTGACTTGGCATGCCTTGTCATTTTGACACGTGGCATGGTCATATTGGCTCTTCCGTTTGACTTGGCGTGCCACGTCATTTGACACGTGGCACCAAATTGGGCCTCTAGGAATATGACATCTTGGGCTTAATGAAGTGAGCTCATCATTTTAGCCCAATTAAATGGGTTAGCCCAATGGATTAAGACTTATTTATTTAATCCATATATATTGGCCTTATATAAGTAAATCAATTATATAGCCCATAATATTTATTTGGACCAATATATCTTGAATTTAAAATATAATTCAAATTATTTCATGGATTTAATTTTAAAAAAATTTATATGCCTACAAATACCCCCTACTTCAAGCTTAGTGTTGAGGACTATCATGGCTAAACCCCAAACAAGTATTGAACTACTTGGCCTCGCATCAATTTTGAACTTTCATTTGTATTGTGTAGATCCCATCAGTTGTTTAAAATAATGCCTTTGACTTTAATGTGATTTCTTCTTTTGATTGGAATAAAACCAAGCCACACAATAAGACATTCTTGGTACCTGAATCCAACACTACTTGAAAGTTTCATTTTCATTTAGCTAGAGAAATATCTTTTCAATTGCAATATGTTATGAGCAGACACCACCTTCACGTGGTGTTTCTTAGCTTAATTAGCAATTTGCATCTCTTCTTAAAGTAATCCTTTTTTTATCTGCATTAGAGTTCACAATATTTGTTGTTATTAGTGAAGTCCTATAGGATGAAATCGACACATATCCGATTACTTTCTGAAGATTGAAACCGAGTTCGCGTTGGAAAGGAATTGTTCGATCAGCCGCCTTAGCAATTATTTCACATCGGTATTAAACTTTTGACTGCCGTCTCTTGACAACTACAAATAATATATACTCTTCATTCGTTTAATAGCAATTTCAATGTCTACAAACAACTTTTAGTCTAGCATTGACGCGAAGGTAATTTCTTCTTCTTTTCTTGTGCTTTTCTTCTTTATTGTCTTTTTTTTTCTCCTCTTTTTTTTTGTAGGTCAAACAAGAAGGATGTATTCTTGTTTAACGAGATGATCCATGCATGAAGAAGACAATCATAGGTAGTGAGGGAATGAGTATTCATCATTGCCCGAATATTGGAGAGATTAGTCTCGATGTGGCCCGACTATCGGAGAGATTACTCTCAAAATGACCCGACTAACGGAGAGATTACTCTCAATGTGGCCCAACTACCGAAGAGATTACTCTTAATGTGGCTCGACTACTAGAGAGATTACTCTCAATGTGACCCCACTACTGGAGAGATTACTCTCAATGTGGCCCGACTATCGGAGAGATTACTCTCAATGTGGCCCGACTTTTTTTTTTTACAGCCCGAAAATATGGCAAATTTCAGAAACTATACCTCACCTTCCTCCAAATTCAGATATCTCATAATCGAGACCGAAGATGGCATAGAACAAAATAAGCTTTTGGTTCACACCCCACAAGTTGGTCGGTATGCAGCCTTATGGCCTTCTTTGAGGAACTCCCATTATGTAGAAAACTGGACCTTGGAGCACAAGTCAGCTTCTAATCCATTGTCCAAGATGTGGTCTCTCCAAGCGCCAATCCATCACCACGTAAACATTACTAGCACCTTTCCGAACTTAGGACGTCGCATAATTCAAGGCGAAGTACGTTGGGAAACACAACAACAATCGATGGCGAGTATCATCATATTCCAGGATATTAGGAATGGGCTGAAGATGTACTTGGTGGAAACCAACAAACCCTGAGTACAGCAAAGATCTATGATGTTGTCTATGCCTCACCTTTCACTTATGATCGAAACTCGAACATTTTGCAAGCATTTTGTGAGGCTTGGTGCCCCAAGACAAACACATTTCTTACATCAGTTGGAGAGCTATATATCTCTCTTTGGGACTTACATATCCTTGGAGGTTTGCCCATTGTGGGTTCTTCGTATGAAGAAGTGGTACCTAATACAAGAGAACTTATCGGTTTGGACGAAAAACAGATAAGATTTATCCCTCGATCTTGCGAGTATCTATTTGCTGCCTTTCATCATCTTAAGGAAGGTACGGGTGCTAAGCAAAAAGGTCTCCTTCAGCAAGTGGAAATTTTTTTGGTATAACTAAACTTTAATATATAAACATGCCCCACTGCGAAAGAAAAAGAAATATGCATGCCTAAAGTCAACACATAATCCTAACGGAGTTATTCCCGAGACAACGAGGTGGTCGAGTGATCAAGAAGTTATATTCTCCAAGATTAGGGTGAGGGTTGACAAGAAAGATGAAACTTATATAGAAGCATTCTTATCAATTTGGCTATGTGCCTTTGTGTTTCCCAAGGCAGAAAACTTCATTCGTCCTGAGACTTTTAAGATGGCAAGCACGATGGCAGGCGGGCGAAAGACTAGCCTTGCGGTCCTAGTTTTGGCGAGTATTTATCATGGTTTGAATAAGATTTTGTGTTCTTCCCAACTTGAGCAGGTAAAAGTTTGTTTTCCATTCATTATGTTTACGGCTGGCTTGCACATTACTTCAAAACCCATTATCCACTTGCTAAGGGTCCGTCTGTCCCTTTGATGGTAGCATACTCATGAGAGGGAGCTGCGAGATACTTTGACGAGAAAGATGCGAGAAAGCGCATCCACACTGGGGAGGATATAGTTTGGACACCAACAATGTTAACCAATTCTCGTCCTTATTATTATGTGGATAACGATGCCCCTCAAGAGTTGGAGTCAAATTACTTCATGAGCTTACATTTTAATTACCTCCCTTTGAGGTGTGGTAACTCATTCATCATCGAGCCATATAGGCTGAATCGATTTGGTCGTCAATTTGGGTTTTACCAGAACGTCCCCGGGTTTTTTGAGAATGATATATGTAACGCCTCTCTAGATGATGGACTCAAATTTTGGAGGATTTGCACACTGTATCGGTCTATGTCACGGTTTTTCCCCCAACAGGGGATCCTGTGGAGAAGCTTTTCTCCACCAATTATATGTCTTGGTGGGAGAAAGCTCATGGGAAATTCCTAGAGAATAATTTACAAGCTTTGGTAGATAATGTTGTGCTAAAGTCTACTACTTCTTTGGGAGGTAAAGATCAAGGTGTTGGAAAAATGCTCCCAAAAGTTAAAGAGACACCCACTCCAACCCCAAAAGTAGTTACACAACATAAGAAAAGGAAGCTTAAATTCTCAAAGGCAGCTTTGAAAGAGGTGGTGTGCACTTCAACAGATATAGAGAAGCACCCTCCAGTTCTTCCATTTAGCACGCAAGTTCCTCAAGATACAAGCCAGAGTATCAATAAAGATCAAAATTGGAAAATAAAACGGCCTAACCCAGTAGAGATGATAGATGTTCCAAGTGTTGATAGTCCATCAAGAACGCATACAACTTGTAACAAGGAGGTAAAAATACAATCACCTTGCCCTTTCTTTTATTTTTTAATTGACCGGATAGAAAATATTCACTCTCTTTGAATTTTCCTTATGCACTTAAATGCCATTGGGCATCCGGTGGTATCCCCACATGATAAGCCGCAAGTGATTAATGAATCTATTGGAGGACCTACATCTAAAGTGAAGTCGTCTTCAAGGGCATCATCTCTTACTCATGACGAAGCCCGATAAAGACAAACTCCAAATGAGATAACTCGTGTTCCACTAATGACAAATACAACGGTATCTATTTTTGAAGGAAAGAGCATTGTCTTTAATCGCAAAAAGGAATTCATCTTGGGACTTTGGGATGACATTTGTAATAGACTCTCCAAAACTCGTGCATAATTGCTTTCATCTTATATGGAGCAAATTATTGATATTTTCGAGGATATGAAGAAGACGAATATTTTGGATCTTTCTCCATTTGAGAGTTTACTGGATTCTCTTTTTGAGCTTGTCACGTCATATAACCAAGAGCGATCCAATATGGCTGGTAAGACGAGTGAAGATGAGAAGCTAGAGCTGATTTCTAAAGCTAAAGAGCGTCTCGAGTCGTTCAAACTTGAAGCAAGTGATAAAGTCAAGAAAGTTTCCTCTAGTGAGAAGAAACTGAAGAGAGTTGTGAAGAAGTTGCAGACATTACAACAAAAGAGGGAGAACCTCAAAGGTGTTATAGAAGCGACTCAAAAGGATTTTGAAGAGATTCAGGCAAAAGTTTTAGCTGCCGAGGCTGAGGTCTCTTCATATGACAACGTAAACTTGCTGACTGATGAAGATTCGGGCAATTTGGAGGAGGAGAAGAAGAACCTGGAGACTAGCTGTCAATAATTAATCAACTACAAGTTTTGTTTAGATTAGGCCATTAGTATTATCTCCCCTTTTATATTTATGTTAGATTGACCTAGTGGATATGTATTTCATCTTAAATAAGATTGCTTCTCTTTTTCTTTACATTTCCGACATTTATCTTGGTCACATAATTTTCAGCTTTACGCACTCGTAACGAAAGATTCATAACTTATCGTAGGAGAGTCCAAATAACGAACCGTTTGATTTCTCGAAAACTAGACTTCAATATCTAAAACATATCCAAAAGTTAGAATCAAACACCTTCAGAATCGACCCAGATAATATTTTGAAACTAACTTTAGATTTCACTACGTAGAAAATTTTAGATTTGCGCAGTCTCACCAAAAAAATTATATCTTGGTATAAAAAAATCAAAATCACGAACCATTTGATTTTTTGAAACCTTAACTTGCAAATCTATGACACATACAAATTCAAGATCTAATTCCTTAAGGATAAAATCAGATAATGGTTTGAAATTAATATTTAATTCTGACGCGGCGAGATTTCAGATTTGCACATCTTCACCAAAACTTTTGTATGTTGATGTAGGAATGTCGAAATCATGAACCGTTTGATATATTGGATACTTAACTTTTAAATATATAATATATCCAAAATTAAAAATTTAATTCCCTAAGGATAGTTTCAGATAATATTTTGAAGTCAATACTAAATCCTGACACGGTGACGGTTTCAGATTTGCACAATTTCACCAAAACTTTTGTATCTTGCTATAGGAACATCGAAATCACGAACCGTTTGATCTATTGGAAACTTAACTTCCCCATATATAGTATATCCAAAATTAAATATTTAATACCTTAAGTATAGTTTCAGATAATATTTCAAAGTCAACTTTGGCTCCTGATATGCTGACAGTTCCAAATTAGTGCGACTTCACCAAAATACTTGTATCTTGGTGTGGAATCCCTGAGATTGTAAGACCCTTTTAAATGTCAAAAACTGAAATTCAAGAGCTTCATTCTCACCAAATATCTTGGGTCCAAGTCTCACTGAATTTGAAATGTCATGAAGGCAGACCAAAATAACTTGAAGGTTTGGCAAACGTGAAGGCATAACAAAGAATGGTATCTCAGCTCGATTTTCAAATACTGATTGAATGAATAATATTCATCGTACTTCATTCGGACAACGATTAGGGGATTATGTATCTTTTGAACTTATGCGACTGAACTCAGAATGAAACTCTAAGCTGTCTACGTACCTCAGTGAAGAGGATCAAGTCATACCGTAGTTCAGAATGAGTAATTTTTTTTTATGTCCTAACTTTTGCCTAGGCCGCCTCTTTCGAGATTTTCAACCTAGAGAACTCTTTTTTTTTATGTCCTAACTTTTTTCTAGGCCGCCTCTTTCGAGGTATTCAACCTAGCAGACTTTTTTTTTTGGGCCTTATACAATTTAGACTCATGCAGGCCAGGAGTATAAGAACATGCAGTTTAGGCTCATGCGTCAAGGAGCGTTGTAACTTCAGGGATAATACTTCTTCAAAAAATTGCCATTAATAGGGCCAATAGCTTGTAATCCCCACTTAAATAAGTTTCTTGCACAACATATGACCCGTCCCATTTTGAAGTGAACTTCCCTACAGGTTTACGGGAAGTAATAATGAGTCTTCTTGTGGAAAGGACTTGATCTCCTACCTGAAAGGATCTTGGGCGAATTCTTTTATTGAAGGCGCGAGACAATCTAGCTTGATAACATTCAAGACTCTGTTGAGCTTCCAGCTTTTTCTCATCAAGAGCCTCCAACTCTGCTAATCGAAGTCGAGCATTTTCTTTATGAGTGATTCCTTCTTGAATAGCTAATCGTAATGAAGGTATTTGACATCGAGTGGCAAGATGACTTCAACTCCATAAACGAGTGCATAAGGGCTCGCTTGTTTTGGTGTGCTGTGAGTTGTCCTATATGCCCACAGAGCTTCCTCCATACGGTCATGCCAATCCCGTTTGGATTTGGAGACGATTTTCTTTAGCAAGTCATAGAGTTTTGTTGAATCCTCAGCTAGACCATTGGCGGCAGCATTGTACATCGAAGAGTTACATTGCTTGAAGCCAAAGAGATCACAAACCTTATTCATCAACCTATTATCGAATGGCTTTCCATTATCCGTTATTATGTAACGAGGAATGCCAAAGCGATAGATTATGTTTACTCGGATAAAACTTGCAACATTTTCCTTCTTTACTTCCTTAAGAGCAACAACTTCAGCCCATTTTTAGAAGTAGTTAGTTGCAGCTAAGATGTATAGGTGACCACCAGAGGACTTTGGCAGTGGTCCAACAACATCTAATCCCCAATCGTCAAATGGCCAAGATGCAACAGTCAGGTGCAACACTTCAGGAGGTCGGTGAATAAAATTCGCATGGAATTGACAAGCCTTGCATCTTCGATCGTAGTCCAAGCAATCTTTTACCATTGTTGGCCAATAATATCCCATCCTTTTTATATGGAAGTGTAGCTTTGGTCCTGACTGATGCGACCCACATACCCCATAATGTGTCTTTTGCAAAGCTTGGAATGCTTCTTCTTCCCCTAAGCATCGCAAGAGTACTCCCTCGAACGACCTTCTGTATAGAGTATCTTTTTAGTAAAGGAAGCGAGGTGCACGACGACGGATTTCAGCCCTTTTCCTCGGATTTTCTGGAAGTATCCCATAGTATAAGTAGTCGATAATGGGTTGTCACTATTCTTCTTTCTCAACTTCAGAAACATCGACAAGATGCTTGAGTTCATTTTTTTCACCTTCGGCCTCATTTGGCGGCGGTACTACCCATTTTTGGTAGACAGTAACTTGTGCTTGATCAGGAAGGGTTAATTATGAAGCTAGGGCAGCTAAAGCATCAACCTTCTTATTTTCTTTCCTTGGCACATGCTGAATAGTGACATCACCGAGCCACCCCATTAACTTTTTTGCGTAATCATGATTAGTTCAGGCTTCTTGACCTCGTAACTACCTAAAAGTTGATTGACTACTAACTAGGAGTCACCAAAGACTTGCAACTGCTATTGCTTCATATCAACGGCCATTTCAAGCCCAAGTATTAATGCTTGATACTCAACAACATTATTGGAACAGAGTTGTGTCAAGGTGAAGGAGTAGGGCAAGACTTCACCTTGGAAAGTGACAAATACTACGCCAGCAAAATCTCCCCCACGGTGCGCAGCACCATCAAAGTACATCTTCCATGAAGGTTGAACTTCAACGACCATTGCGTCCTCATCAGGCAGTTCGTTAGTTAGCTCCCAGTCATCAGGTATCGGATGATCTGTCAAGAAGTCTGCCAATGTTTGTCCTTTTATAGTCTTTTGAGGGATGTACAAAATCTCAAATTATTGAAATTGGAGGTACCATCTCATTGGTCGATCACTAAGAACAAGTTTTGACATCACGAACTTGATGGGATTTGCTTTAGAAACAAGACGGACAACATGAGCTTGAAAGTAGTGCTTCAAATTTTGAATTGAGAAGACTAGAGCCAAACACAACTTTTCAATTGGCGAATAATTCAGTTTGTTTGGTGTCATCATCCTGCTCAAGTAGTAAAGAGAGTTTTCTTTCCTCTCACTATTTTCTTGGGCCAACAGCGCTCCAACAGACCTTTCTTGCACCGCAATGTATAGTATCAATGGCTTTCCAGGTGTAGGAGCTGCTAAAACTGGAGGCCTCATCAAGTAGGTTTTGATACTTTCAAAGGCATTGCGACAAACGAACTTGGTCCCACTTGAAAGGAACACATTTCTTCATGAGGCGACTAAACGGTTAGCACCTTCCAGCCAGGTTCGAGATGAATCTTGTAAGGTATGCTAGCTTTCCTTGTGGACTTTTCAATTCATGAATATCCCGAGGCTCAGGCATTTTCAAAATGGCATCCACTTTGGCTTGATCAATTTCAATCCCTCGATGTCAGACAATGAAACCAAGAAACTTTCCAGAAGTCACTCCAAAGGCACATTTCAATGGATTCATCCTAAGGTAGTACCTCCGGAGCAACTCAAATACCATTATCAAGTCTTTCAAGTGGTCGCCCTTCTCTCTTGATTTTACCACCAAGTCGGCAACATAGCATTCGACATTCTTGTGGAGAAGATCGTCGAAAATATTCTGCATAACCCTTTGGTAAGTAGCACCAGCGTTCTTCAATCCAAAAGGCATTACCTTGTAGCAATAAATACCCTTTGGGGTATGGAATGCAGAAAGATCTTCATCTTTTGGTGCCATGCAAATTTGGTTATAGCTTGATGAACCATCCATGAAAGACATTGCCTCGTAACCAGTAGTAGCATCGATCATCAGCTCTGGAATAGGAAGTGGGAATTCTTCTTTGGGACACGTATTGTTGAGATCCCTGAAGTCAACACATACTCGAATCTGGCCATTCTTCTTCCTTACAGGGACAATACTTGGAACCCATGTTGGGTATTTAACTTCCTGAATAAATCCAGCTTCAATGAGTTTGTTAACTTCGATTTCAATCAGGGGAACCAAGTCCGGCCTAAAGCGCCTTTGAGCTTGCTTAACAGGACGAGCACCATTCTTGACCGCAAGGTGATGGACTGTCACTTTAGGGTCCAAGCCAGGCATCTTTTTGTAGCTCCAAGCAAATACATCCTTGTACTCCTTGAGTAACTCAATATAAGTGTTTTCTTCACCAACTTCTAATAAAGCACTTAGGTAGGTGGGTCTTGGTTCTTCATCAGTGCCAAGGTTAACTTCTTTTAAGGCGTCAATCGTTGCCTTCACCCCTTCTTCAAGTTCCGGCGGAGCACCTTTTGCATCTTCATCTTCTCGAGGGTCCCCATCATTGAACGATATGTGATAACATGGTGAAACATCCTTCAATTCTTCATTATCCTCCATTGAATATGGAACACCGTTCTCGCCTTGTACGGTGACATGATACAAAGAACCCACACTTTCTTCATCGTCATCTCGTTCTTTAGTGTAGACCACAGTGTATGGCTTCACTTTCAGTACTTCATCACAGGAAACCATGACTTTTGTTTGTCGCCTCATTCTAGAAGGAACCACACTTTGGAAATCTTTAGAGATCTTCTGAATTTTGGGCGAAGCGGGTGTTCTTGTATTTCAATAATTTCTCTAGAACTTATTCACCTTCTTTAATGGACCCAATCTCTCAAATACGGAAGTTCTCACAATTGATTTTCCAAGTCTGTCAAAGACGGAAGGCCTGTTAGAAGCGGAAGATTCGTCTTCTACAGTGATATAATTTCTACTCTCCCTTCTTATTGAGATGCGCACTGGTGACAGTTGCTTGTATCCCAAACCTTCACGCGGTTGCCTCGTTGCAGATTCTGATGGGAGCTTCCCTAACTTTGACGACTCATCGGGATTATATCCAGCTTTCGCAAATAGCTTGTAAGAGTTAGGATCAAAACCTTCATTTGTTTGCTTTGTAGGGAGTTCCACATTCTGCAAACCATTTTGGGCTACAAAACCTGCAAGGGGCTTCGAGGACAACTTTACTGCCTCAATTCGTTTTACCGGAAGAGTTAACTCCTTTAGCGTGTTGGTTTGGAGATTATATGATTTACCCTCGTCTTTCTTCCTTTTAGGGACATGTTGGAGCTTAGGACTTACTTTTATGCCATAAGATGCAATATACCCTCTATGAGATTTATTCACGTTGGGTTGTACCTCCTCAGTAACGACTTTGGATTTACCAATAGTCACCTCAGCTCTTTTAGTTACGGGCTCTACATTCTTGCTTTTTATTCCGTTATCAACTTTTAGCTCCTTCATAATATGGTTCTTCAAGTAGAACTTTGCATCGGCAAAGTGTGACTCTGCCTCGGTGAATGGCTCATCATCAACAACTATCTTCTTCTCGACTTCACCCTCGTAGTATTTTAAACATTGATGGTAGGTATATGGAACTACTTTATTCTCATGTATCCAAGGCCTTCCAAGCAAGACTTTGTATGAAGTCTTCGCATCGATCATGTGCAACCATGCACTTGATTGCATGTCTTCAATAGTGATTCCCAGCCTGATCGCGCCTATGGATCTTTTGCCCCCTTGGTTGAATCCTTAGATCATCACACGACTTTCTGAGAGTTCGTTCATGGGAATACCAAGTTCTTTCACAGTGCGAATTGAAAAAATGTTCACTGAGTATTCTCCATCAACGAAAATCCGATTTACCCTTTCATTACGCATATAGCCAACTAGGTATAATGGGCGGTTATAAGGAGTGTCACCTAGCAGAAGGTCGTCATTTGTGAATGTGACTTTTTCCTCACAAGCATTAACTTCTTGAGGAGTGGACTCGATAACCTTTTTCGAAGATTGTGCCAGCGGTAGGTCATCGCCCTTTTCTTTCCCTTCGTCAGTATGGAAACAAGAGGCATCAATACTCCCATGGAAAATTTTCGTGCGAAACCAACTTAGTAAAAAATCCTCCAAGGTCACCGGTTGTCGTGGCTTTTGAGGGTGATGCACCTCCACTTTCACTTTCTTTTCATGCTTAACTGGATTCCATCTTCTAGGACTATTCACCATTATTTTCCTTGTTGGTTGTTCAATTGATCCTTTCCGTGGGCTCCTTTTATGGCGCCTACGAAGAGTCACCAACGTCCAACCTTCATTATCTTCAGGTTGACCATCTTCGACTTTGTAGTTCTCCGTAATCCTTCATCTTTACTTTCTTTAGAACTACATAATTCGCCAGGACTGAATGAGCCAAATATTATAGAGACTTGGTTTGCGCTTGCTTTCTCATCTTCAAGCACGATCTTCTTTTCACGATCCAAGTCCATAACTTTGTCCTTGAAGAAAAAGCACTTCTCCAGAGGGTGGATCACAAGTCGATGATATTTGCAGTAATTTGGGTCATTGATTTTCCCAGCTTCATTTGGTCATTTCATCTCCGGAAGCTCAATGAGATTTAACTCGAGGAGTTCTTCAAAAATAGCTGGCATATCAGAATCCAGAAATGGGTACTCTTTCTCTTGCATTTCTTTTAGAGTCAACTTCCCACTTGGCTTGTCTTGGAACGAAGTGAATTTCATACTCTACTTCTTGCTCACCTTCGTCGTGAACTTCACAAGTGATGTGTTGACATTCATAGCTTTTTTATTTTCAGATCATGGTACAAACTTGCTCCATTTTCTGACTTCTTGCTTGTCGTTCCCTTTGCGAGGTTCATATATGGCTAGACTTTCATTTCCAGCGGAGGCCATGCTCAATTCCATGTCATGGGCAAGAGTTGAAAGTTCTTCAAATGTGCTAGGCTTGATACCTTGCAAGATGTAGCGCAATACCCAATGCGTACCTTGGATGCACATATCTATGCTAGAAGCTTCACTAAGCCTGTCTTTACAGTTGAGGCTTGCATTCCTCCAATGATTGATAAAGTCGATAACTGGTTCACTCTTCCGTTGACGAGTACTTGTGAGTTCTATCATACTCACAGTACATCTCGTGCTATAAAAGCGATTGAGGAATTCTTGCTCTAGTTGATCCCAACTATCAACGAATCCAGCCTCGAGGTCCGTGTACTAATCAAAAGCATTTCCTTTTAATGAGCGGACAAACTGTTTGACGAGGTAATCTCCATATGTCCCAACATTGTTGCATGTCTTAACGAAGTGCACCACATGTTGCTTTGGATTGCCTTTGCCATCAAACTGTTGAAATTTCGGAGGTTGATAGCCAGCAGGCATCTTCAACATATCGATCCTTGAAGTGTACGGCTTTGCGAAGGTAAATGAGGACTTGGAAGCAACTTCATATTTGTTTTTTATAGTCCCTTCAATAAACTCCTTTAGTTGGTTGATTGGGTCATCCCTTCCGAAGAGACTGGAATTTTCGTAGTGGATGCAACTTGTCGTGGGGGAGCATCAATCTCTTGAACTTCTGGGAGTTTTCCAGGTGCATGGGTGGATTCTTCTTCCATCAAGATTCTCACCCTATCTGTTAGCTTGTCGATTCTAGCATCTTGATTTTGCATGCACTAGGTCAAGCCAGCGTCCGTCAAGTTTCCAACTGCTCCTATACAGATAAAGTGTTTGTTACCATTGCTTGCATGATTGTCATGGACGATGGAGAGTAACATGGATTTTCACAGAGATTGATCCTTGATTAGCTCATGCTATGTGGTGTAAGTGGGGAGGATCCATCACTTGAAGCGTCATGCTGGAAATTCCTGTCATCGTCGGCATTGGCGGTAGTGTGATGTCTTATGATAAGGAAAGCGGCAGAATTGAAGTTACTTTCCTTTCCCGGCCTATTTTTTTTGGGGTCCAAACAACCCAAACAATGTAGCGTTATCAATAATTAATCAGATGTGACAAAACCACTATCAAAGCAACTAAGTGCTGACAAGGACAAAACAAGCAAACCAAACAATATTAAACCTGACGTTAGGTCATGAAAAAGGGAATTCTGGTGAAGTAACAAAAAAGAGAAGGCATTTTTACAAGAGAGGGACGAACAACGTATCAGTCAACCGACCAGTGGCCGGAAAAAATTCCTGCCGCCGGAGTCAATTATTTTCGGCCAAATACAAAGATACTCAAAACTGCAAGATATGGGTAATGTCCGGAGATGGTGTTGCTGCCATGGCAATAAACACCGGAACAATCACAAAAGGTCACCGAAAAATTAATAATCTGACCAAAGTAAACATCCAATTAGCTGGATCTGTCCATGTCTGCGAGCGAACATGCAGAACCAAAATAAAGATAGAGAGGCTAGTATCAGTGGTCAATGGAGACAGAGGGGGTGCCTGCTTTCAGTGTAGCAGTTTATACCGACGCTACTTCCACGATGGGCATCGGAGCAGCGCCACCAATACTCCTACTTGGATAGAAATTTCGTTTGGCCATATCTTATTTGGTTACTAATTTTAAAATAAATTATCTCAGATTAAAAATTATATCATGAACTTATATTACCAGAAAAAAATAGTTTATAAATGGCGGGTCGCGGGTTATGGGTTTGGTTAATTTCATGGAGCGGGTCGTCTAATATGTGCCCAAATGTAAAAAGGGCACAGATGGATACCACGTGGCACCTCCGTTTAACTAAGGGCAAATTTGTTAGAATAGTAAGACGACAAGGACTTTTATGGCCCAATAGTATAACGGGGGATAATTTTGAACAATTTACTATAGTAGAGGGATAGATCAAACTATTTTCCGTTTATTTAATCCATATATATTGACCTTATATAAGTAAATCAATTATATAGCCCATAATATTTATTGGACCAATATATCTTGAATTTAAAAATAATTCAAATTATTTCATGGATTTAATTTTAATAAAATTTATATGCCTACACTTTCCATTTGTTCTTTTGACATGGAGATGGACTCGTGAAAATTGTAAAAAAAAAGAAGAACTTTTTGTAAGCATTTAAATTTTATTGGATTTAAATTCATAAAATTATTGGAAATATATTTCAAATTCAAGATATGCTAGTTCAAATAAATATTATGAGCTAATATAATTGAGTTGATTGTTTAAGTCCAATAATATTGAATGGGCTAGCCCTAATTGGGCTACAAGTGATGAGTCCACTTCATTAGGCCCAATATGTCCTCTTCCTAGAGGTCCAGTTTGGTTAAACAAAGCCAATAGCATTGTGCCATGTGTCAAAATGACAAAGCATGCCAGGTTAAATTAAAAAGCCAATGAAATCGTGCCACGTGTGCAAGTGACATGTTCTAGCCAATCAGATGCGGCAATGTCACACTTCAATTTGATTGGTCGGAAAGAGTTTGTTCTTATCATAACTCTTCCCTCCCACAACTATAAATAAAGGTCTTCATAACTCATAAAAATACCAGAAATTATAATAAGAAGACGCAAAAGAGCTTGTGGATCAAAGGCCACAATTCTCTGCAAACTGCAAGTGTTCAAGCATTCAAGCACTTCAACACAAATTTCAAGTATTCAAGATCAAGAACGAAGTCAAATCAAATACAAGGCATTCAAGATCAAGGCTACTTGTTCGTGATAAAATTCGTGGCAACAATCAAACTGTTCGCGAGGGATAAATCAAATTCAAATTTAAGATCAAGCTCAAAGGCCTTTGAATTTATATTGAAAAAGTAGAATCAGAGGAATCATAGAGATTGTAACACTCATGTTACTTGAAAAGAAAATACTATGATTGTTGCAATATTTTCGATCGTGATTTCATTTTCTTGACATAATTTTATTGTCTACAATGTTACATGAGTATAGAATATGATGAAATTGTAATCCTTAAACTACAATTAATCCCAATATTGTTTCCTTAACAAGTGTGAACTGTGAAGTATTCTACTTTAGCTTCTTTTTCTTTAGTCTTCTAGAACATCGTTTTAAGTGTTTATAAGTGGATTTTGAATTTAATTTTTGCACATATTTTATGAATTTTTTACAAAAATATTTTTTCTGAGCAAAATAATTAGGTTCGATCGAATCTGTAACCGGACTTCTAGCTCTACATATGAACTCAGGGATAGACATTGGAGTAGTTGGTGTACAAAAAGGAAAAAAGCTTCCTTAATCCTTACCCTTAACTTTTCCCAAACATAAAGCTATCCATTATTTCCTATACTTGTTTGACCCTTACCTTAATTTATTGTTTAATCAATAACCTTAATCGTGATATCAACTACGTACTCCCCAACCACCCCCACGTCGAATTTTTGGTGACAAGAATAACTAATTTAATTGTCCATTTATTAAAATATTAATACTGTATAATGAGGAATATATTAATAATGCTCATGCAATTGCACTAGCCCTCTAGCTAAATTTGTTGGCAAAAGCATTTAATTAATTCATTTGGTAAAACAACCAATTATTTCCTAATTTTGCTCATTAATGACCTCGCATTTTGTTATTTAATTTATTCATTTTTCATTGTTAATTGAATAAGCTCAACGAATTAAATGTTAAAGCTCGTACTTATTTCAATTGAAGTGAAAGATTAGTTAGCTGACAGAAGAATGCATGCTTTAGGTATATATTCCCTCTGTTTCAATTTATATGATATTTTTTATTTTTTGAGATTCAAACTTATTAGTTCTGATGTATATGAACTTAGAATCTTTAAGATTTTCGAAATAATATTTATATATTAGGAAATTACTTAAAAATTACTATAAGTCACTAATTAATAATTCAGAATATCTAAACGAGTAACTAATTTATACGTATGACGGATTATTATTCTAGTATTAAATTTCGTTGTAGATCAGCTGCTTAATAAATTATAAAAGGATTTGAGTTATAGATTTGTCTATGTAAGTTGACCACCTATAGCAAATTTTTTAATATTTATTTTAGAAATCGATCAATGTTATTAAAGAGTTATCCATAATTATCTTTTAATTAACCTTATTATATAAATATTTTCGGGCCATTATAAATAACACCTTTCTGAATGGTAAGCACTAATTTTCCATTTCCTATTTAGGGCCATTATAAAACAGGATTGAAAACAGCCCTATAAACGAGAAAACAAGGAACACTTTGAGATCACTCTTGTGGTTTCCTTCCCCTAGTTTCGATATTTTTCGACTGAAACTTTATTATAAAGAATATATATTATAATATAGCATAAAAATAGTTTCAAAGAAAAGTTGTTATAATAAAGTGTTGTTATAGAGGATGATTGTTATAAAGATGTCTAACTATTTAGTTTTCGCACATTCAAGTTTACAAAAAATATAAGTCCGCAAAATCATAAGATGATATGGGGGCCCGAAGCCTGCAGTGCCGGAAAGTTAAGGAAGTTGGTAACATGATGACAATGGAACCTACAAATGTAGCCCTAGTGAACAACAATAGCAACTATAACAATCCTAAGGTAGAAAAGTTTCTTGTCTGAAACGCAGGTGATCATTCAACTCAAGGGTGAAACTGTAGAGAATATATTTTAATTTGACTAAGAAAGAGTGTAACTTAATGGTCAGAAAGTGAGTAAGATTAAAATTCTAACATAAACAAAAATGTTACTACTAGCAATCTTTTTTCATCTAAGTTACTACTAGCAGTGGCAGAGCCACATGCATCAAAGAGGTGTCAACCGACACCCCTTCATCAGAAAATTATATTGTGTAGCTTAGTAATTTTTTAAAATATATGTATAGCTCGTTAATTTTTAAAAAAATATGTATATATATTATATAATAACACCCTTGACTTCTTGCTGAGTTTATTTTTTTATATTTTGATTCCTCCCAATGAAATTTCTGGCTCCGCCACTGACTACCAGTAGTGTACCAATAAAATAATCCAAGTGTGTACAAATTGAAGCTAAAGCAATTATTATTTGAGGAAAAAAAACAGTTAGTTTTCTAGAAGTGGAAGAACAAAGTAGTTTTAAACAGATAGAAGGTGAGAAAGACATGCATCCAATCACCAATGCTCAAACCAGTTTCTTGCAGAAAATCCCATTTCACCAAATCTCATTAAAAAACAAATTTTTATAACAGAAATAAAAATTTAATACTCCATATGATATATGTTTTCACTCTTTTCTTTCCTTATAATTACTACTTAAATTTTTACCTGCATTTTTTCCCCCTATCTCAGCTTACTCAACTCCTAATTCTCATGCATTTACTCCAACTCAACGAAAATGCCACTCTTCTTCTCCTCCAACTTATTCAACATGAAACAATTTAGCTGCAGCAGTAGCAGAAAACTCAACAATCTGCCATTATGCATAATAGTTTTCTCCTTATTTATTTTTGGGCTTTTCATGTACAATGAAGATGTTAAGTCCATTGCTCAATTCCAATTTTCAAGACCTAATAAAATTCAAGAAAATGGGGTTCAAGAATCTTCAAATAAGGAAAATGGGGTTCTAGAAAATTCCACAATCTTGAAGTCAAGTGATGATATGAAGATTGAAATGGCCAATCAAGAAGAAGAGGAGAAAATTGAATTGCCACCTGAAAAATGTGATCTTTTTAACGGGAAATGGGTTTATGATAATGTTACTCATCCAATTTATAAAGAATATGAATGCAAGTTTCTTACACAACAGGTTACTTGCATGAAAAATGGTAGAAAAGATTCTTTGTATCAGAATTGGAGGTGGCAACCCAGAGATTGTTCTTTACCCAAGTAAGTCAAAAAATCTTTCTTGAATTCTGCCGTACAGGGCTGTTCTGGGGCTAGTCTTGTTAGTATTTTGTCGTTGTTCTTAGATTGCTAGTATTATGGCTGGTTTCTTACTATCTTCCGTTTTTGTTTTCTAAAATATTATCGTGGTTACTGCTTGTTGCTATTGCTATTGCTTTCTTCCATATATTTTTCTGGTTCTTACATTGTTGGTATCATTTTTCTGTCATTTGTTGTTGATATTTGATTGTCAAGCCGAGGTCTTTCGGAAACATCCTTTCTATCTAAAGTAGGGTTAAGGTCTGCATACACACTACCCTCCCAAGACTTGACTTGTGGATTTCACTAGGTTTGTTGTTGTTGTTGTTGTTGTTGTTGTTGTAGTATTCTTGAATTTTCAAAAAAAAAAAGATCAGCTCGGTGCACAAAGCATCCCGCGTTCACGGAGGGTCCGAAGAAGAACCGCACCCCAAGGAGGTGTGATGTAGGTAGTCTACCCTGATACAAATATCAGTGGCTAATTCGACTGCGTGAACTCGTGACCTATAAGTTCATACGGAAGACAACTTGACCTTAAGGCTCCCCTTCAAATAGATTACATTTTTATGGCCTTCTTCTCTGTTTTCTCTGTTTTTTTTTTGTTTTTCTGAATACCATCTTTGTATCATTAAATTTTCAGGTTTAGACCACGATTGCTACTTGAAAAGCTGAGGAATAAGAGATTAATGTTTGTAGGAGATTCACTGAATAGGAACCAATGGGAATCTATGATTTGTTTGCTTCAGTCAGGAGTTCCTTTCAGCTGGACAAAATTCAAAAAGATTGGTTCTTTAAATGTTTTCAGCATTGAGGTATATATCTATATTTCTCTTTTCCTCAGTTTGAGTAATAACATAAACTGTTACGGCTCGTTTGGTACGAGGGATAAGGAATAATTAATTCCGAGAGTAAATTTGAGATGAGTTTATCTCACATTTGGTTAGGATAAAATCGCAGTATAACTAATCAGGGGATAAGTTATTCGGGGATTGTAGTGTTATTTAACACTATAGGAGGGTGGAATAACGATTCCGGAATAACTAATCCCGAGATAATTAATCCTGGAATAACTTTTTTCCAAACCAAATGACCCCTTACAACCATAATTTTTTGATGTATAATCATCTGGTATTTGAATCTCACTGACCACACCAATAGATTCGTGTCGAGTAGGCCCACTGGAAGGAGTATCAGAAGTGAGATATACTTTGTGCAAAAAAAGATGATTTATGTTTTGGTATATGAGGAATTCTCATTTTTGGGATGATAAGAGACTATTGATATTTTATAAAACTACTCCTAATTAAGTAGTAGAGGTAGTAGTTTTGACCTTTAATTACATGTCAAAATAATGATTTACCTTCACTTAATTGGATAACCTTAACTTAAGTAAGATCAGAGAATGATTGATTGCTTCAGACTATTTTCACCTAATACAAATTGTGAGTTGTTTATCTCTGTTGCAAGTTTTCTTTAGTAGTTGAACTAATGTCACCACCCTAAACAGTTTAGCTTAGAGTATGTTAATGTATTTTTTCTGTTTAACTTTGGAGGTAAATATTACTGCCATGTCACGGGTTCGAGCCGTGGAAACAACCTCTTGTAGAAATGCAGGGTAAGACTGCATACAATAGACCCTTGTGGTCTGACCTTTTCACGGACCCCGCGCATAACTGGAGCTTAGTGCACCGGGCTGCCCTTTTTAACTTTGGAGGTAAATATTGCAGGACTATAATGCCACATTAGAATTTTACTGGGCTCCATACCTTGTGGAGTCAAATTCAGATGATCCAGCACTACACAGCGTTTCGACCCGATTCATTATGCCTGAATCAATTGAAAAACATGGCAATAACTGGAAAAATGTGGACTATCTCATCTTCAATACTTATGTTTGGTGGATGGGTGGTGGCAAAATGAAAGTTCTGTAAGTAAACATCTTTAGCAGAAAGAAAATACCAACTTCATTTTCTTATCTGCAATATTCAACATTTAAGTTTCTAACTCATAATTTTCGTAAAGACGAGGATCATTTGATGAAGGATCGACAGAATATGATGAGATTGAGAGGACAATAGCTTATCGACGAGTGTTGACAACGTGGTCTCAATGGATCGAAAACAATGTGGATCCCAATCGTACACGAGTCTTTTTCATGAGCATGTCACCTATGCATATCAAGTAATCTCTATGTTCTTGTGCTAGCTGTTCTCTCCCTTATTAGCTTATATATATGTAACCGTCAATAAAAATTGAGTTTAGTAACCTGGAAAATAGGCATGTTACCTTCTGCAATGAGTTAAAATACACTGGTCGTGTAAAAATTTCTTACACTGTCAGTGTATATACGTAACATCTATAAACTAATGGTTGTATGGAAATGTATGAAACAGGAGTATGGACTGGAACAATCCGAATGGGATAAAATGCGCGAAAGAGACAACACCAGTACTGAACATGTCAAGGCCACTAAATGTTGGGACTGATAAGAGGCTATTTGCAATAGCAACAAATGTAACTCAATCGATGAAAGTCGTTCCAGTATACTTCATGAATATCACATCTCTATCAGAATCTAGGAAAGACGCGCACACTTCGCTCTACACTATTCGACAAGGCAAAATGCTTACCCCCGAGCAGCAAAATGATCCAGCCATTTATGCTGATTGTATACATTGGTGCCTCCCGGGATTGCCTGACACTTGGAATGAGTTTCTATATACGCGTATAATATCCCGTTCTTGATATTTTGCAGATACGAGAAAGGGAAAGGATTAATGTGATGCAAACGCGCACTTTATCGTGTGAGAAACTTTCACAGATACCGGTAGGCTATAAGTTTTGGTGCTCATTCCTCAGTTTGATTTTGATATGGTGATCAATATTTTTTGTGCTCTTTTTGGCCTTCTCATTCTGCTTATAAAACTAGTGGAGAGTCTGCAAATTGGAGAAAACTTAGGACCAACCAAATTGTACAATGAAATGAAATTGTCTGAAGGAAATAAATAATAGATGCAGATTGTATGTATGTTAGCTGAGACAGAATTTAGTGTCCTATTTTCATATATGTGAAATGTTTTTATTTAGCTGAAAATCTTGGAGGTGATAAGGTATGTGCTCATACCAATTTTTTGTTTGTCTATATTCTTCTTTTATTTTTTTTATTTTATACTTTGTAAGATAAGATATTGCAGTAGTTACAACTGAACTATAATATAAAAAGCAACTTTTTATGTCCACACGATTCTTCAGCTGGGAAGAAAACTGGAGCTCAAGTTTTGTGCTACTTATTGTTTGACCAAAAATTATAACTTTTAATATCTTTAAATGCGGATCCTGAAAAGTGTGGATAATGTCGGACAGATCTAGTGGGAGATTGACAATAACATACATTAAATATTTTAAAAAGTATGAACAATAATAGAAGAGTAACTAGCAATAAATGGCACTTAAGTAAATAGGGGGAGTGATTCATCCAATAAAGAATGAACTAGATGATTGTTTCTCCTGACAATGATGAGTGACAAATAAATTCTAGAATGTTCAAACTATAACAGATCTGATAGAAAAATATGAAAAATATGAACAATGTTTGTATCTTTGCTAGCCAGAGAGAATCTTTCCCAGTAATTTGTTCTTATCCCAGTATTACACATTCAATGGCTATTTTTTACTATAAGTGGTAGAGTGAGCGGCTATTTGTGTTAGTTCTTCAAAAACAAATATGTTCAATTATTAAACGATGCAAGACTACACAGAGTGACTTTCAAAATTTAAGAAGTCCATTATTTGTGAGTTTTATTAGCCCATGGTCGTGATAATGGGCTTGCCTTGTTGGACTGGAAGAAATGGCGTGTGGTAGCCACAATTTAAGGTGGTATTTACTTTTTATCCAGCATTTTTAATGCTGAGCAAAAGTAGCTACTAGTCTATTAAAATTAATATGAATAGACAGTGTTACCCTTTCCTTCCCAAATGAAAATACGCCATTTTCAGATTCATTTCTTACAGCTCTACTTCTCCTTTTGCAATGGGGTTCTGGCGTTTGTATGAGTGTTTCCATTATTTTCATATGTGAAATCCACTTTTGAACAGAAGAAACGAATTGCTTAATCATATAAATGCTTGTTCTTAACTTTTTAACTTGAAACATGAAGTTAAGGACTGCTTGTCCTTAACTTTTGAACTTGAAACTTGAAGTTAAGGACTGCTTGTCCTTAACTTTTTAACTTGAAACGTTAAGGACTGAAAACTATAAGTTAAGGACCTATTGTCCTTAACTTTTTAACTTGAACTTTTAAGTTAAGGACTGAAAACTATAAGTTAAGGACCTATTGTCCTTAACTTTTTAACTTGAACTTTTAAGTTAAGGACTGAAAACTATAAGTTAAGGACCTATTGTCCTTAACTTTTTAACTTGAAACTTTAAGTTAAGGACTGCTTGTCCTTAACTTTTTAACTTGAAACATGAAGTTAAGGACTGCTTGTCCTTAACTTTTGAACTTGAAACTTGAAGTTAAGAACCTTCAAACATGCGCAAGGGTATTTTCAAACTTGCGCAAGGACCTTCTATCACGTTCAACCTCCTCCTTGATAAGTTATAGCATAAGGGTCTTTTCGTCCAGTCAGGTAAAAATTCACTAAACTAATGGCTAAAGAATAAATACATTTAAAACACTGGCTTTAAAATAAAGACAACTTCTATTAGTGGCTATTTGTACACATCCCCCGTTGGACTGCTGGAAAATATAAATTTGGAAAATTACCAGCTATGTCCATTTATAAGTAGCTCATTATAAAAATTGGCCAATTCATAAAATATTACTAATATTAGCCAAATATTACAAATATTTGCCAATTAGTTATTTATAGCAAAAACGATCAAATTTTTATTTCTTTTGAGTGGGTGTTATTAGAATAGATTGGGTACATCTTATGGAGCTTGGATTTAAGTTTTTGGATGATTTGGTGAAGTTTTAAGGTGGTTTGAATTGAAAATTCGAAGTAAAAATTGAACATGAAAAAAAATGACGTGTGTATCACACTGTATATCATTTGTATATCACATATGTATCATATTTGTATCAATTATGTATCACATGTATATCCATGTATATTTGTGTGTGAGATACATGTTTGATACATATTTCGCAGAAGAATTTTTTGAACTTCATTTAATTACGGATTTTGATACAAAATCAGTCCAAATCACCTCCAATCTTCCTCAAATTTTGTATATTGAGTTATCTATATATTTTCAATGAATTTCAACTATAACTATGTTTCTTTTTGCTTAGATTTTTGGAATATTGTATATTTTTTTTTATATTTCATCACCTTATTTGCAACCTCATCCATGAAATTTCCTTTCCGTCTTGCATCTAATGTTGCGAATCACGCTTAAAAATATGGAATGAGATTTTTACATGTGATTCTGTGAGAGAAAGAACATTATTTATTTGGTTTTTCAATTTTTATATGTACTTGGCTAGTTTTGGTAAGTTTATGAATAATGGCTAGAGGTTGGTAAGTTGAGACTTATTTGGGACATTTGTGTAAGTTTCCCTATAAATTTTAACTCAAATATCCACTCACTCAACTGATTAAATTAAAATTAGCCGATAAATATATAATATATGTAAAAGTTATGTGTTATAACTAGTGGTGACAATATGGTTAAAAGAAAATAGTTATCCACCCATATTATTCATTGAAAAATAGGTTGGATAATAAACCTTTTAAAACGGGTCCAATATGGATAAGGACCATATTATCCATTTAGAAATGGATAACCAATGGATAATTAATGGGTTTAAATACGTTTGTAAAACCTCAAATTGGGGTTCCTCAAGTTTAGGAGACTAGTAATTCTCCCAAAAGTGATCATATTTAAAAAGCTGGATAATATGAATTTTCATATTATTCGCCGGTTAATCCGTTTATTATTCGTATTAAATACGGGTCGATCGGATAAGTTATTTATTTTTTATTACCTGTTTTTAACCCTGCTCATATTCGACCCGACCTGCATATTTGCTACCCCGATGTATAACTATGTATAATTATTGTAAAATTTATGGATGCCGGCTAGGAAAAGACCGACTATTTGAGTAATATAGGATGTATATATTTTGTATTGGAGCTTACTTTTTATATGAGAAATGTCCGTTTGTACTTCCTGTTATATAAACGCAGATTTAGGTATACTCTAGTTGCAATTATTTTTAAGCTGCAAAATTTAATTTAGGTAATTCAGTGCACAAAATCATTAGTTCAGATACCATATGTGAAATTTACCCACAAAAGGTTTTAATTTGTTCATTTGTTGTTGTTTCTCGAAAAGATATATACGTTAGACTAGACTTGGTATTAGTAATTTAATAGAAAATTGAGGTGGGATGACAAGTATCTCTTTATTTTTAATTAGAAACTTTTTGATTCGAGCTTTGTGAATAAATTAAAGTTGTCTTTAGTCGGAAGTGTTTTATCCTAAAGTGAGATTTTCCGACACGAAGCCAATTAGTTAGACTTCGAAATGGTACCGAATACATGTTGAAAAATTAAAAATAAAATTCGAACCCAAACCTAATTTGAAATGAAACGTATGATGACTCAAACATCTCAAATGGTGAAAACACTTTGAGCCATATGTATAGTTTCTTTTTAGGTTCACATGGGTTGCAATTATAGTAGTGGTGTTGTCTAGAAAAGTTTTAGGAAATATTTCTTCCGAAATCTAAAATATAATCATTTTTATAACATTATTATCCGAAAATCTCTCCGGAAAACATTTATGCTGGACCTAAGACTTCATCAAATTTTCAAAAATATTTTACCATAAGGTAATCCATCTACGCAATTTAAACTTATTTATTTCTTAAACTTTTTCAAAACCTATAAACGTGTAGCTAGATTTTCTTGTCTTTTCTCTTTTCCCCTAAATTAAATTATAGAGTAGGAAAACTACTAAATACTTGGCACATGTTATTATTTGTTTTCTTAAATTCTTATCACATAATCATAATTAAGTTTACTTTTGGATATAATTGTCACGACCCAAATTTTTCCTCCGTTGGGTATCGTGATGGCACCTAGTCTTAAGGACTAGGTAAGCTTAACACTCATGGAATAATAACAATAATAAATAAAATCTAATAATTTATGAAAAAAAATTCTTTATACAAGAGCATATTCCCAAAACCCGGTAGTACAAGTCATAAGCTCTATAAAGAGTTTACTACATCTTCTAAATATAACTGTTTGGAAGTAAGTAGAAACAGTGTAAATACAGAATATGAAGGTGACTCCGAAGCCTGCGAATGCAGCGGCAGGTTACCTTGAGTCTCTTCAGCAAGAGTCCGCACAACTACCAATGATCAATACCTGGATCTGCACAAAAATGTGCAGAAGTGTAGAATGAACACACCACAACGGTGCCCAGTAAGTATCAAGACTAACCTCAGTGAAGTAGTGACGAGGACTAGTCAAGACACCCACTGGTCTAATAAATCAACATGCACAAATATAGGAATAACAGGGAATGACACCTATCTAATGACTACACAATATAGTTAACAATATAACAACTAAAATGCGGAAGGAAATACAACAATTAACGACGAAACATAATAACAATACACAGAAGGATGGACGGGAACACAACCCAAGTCCGGAAACCACAACACAATAAGGACAAGTAGTAACTCAACACTGCATTAGTCTCCACACCAGGCCCTAGCCACAAATACCATTAAAATGGTCAAAATCTTCGAGTGTAAACTTTCACCCGCAAGTTTCTAGATTGAAAGCTTTAAGGTAATATCCCTTTTAAAGGGAGTTGTCTCTCAGACATAGTTTTCTTCAAATAAAAGCTTTTCAAATATACTTTTCCGAAGAAAGTGTCCTTTAAACATAGTTTTCTTCAACATAAATATTTTCCAAATATTATTTTCCAAGGGATATCCTTCAACATAGTTTTGTTTAACATAAATATTTTTTTTAAATATTCTTTTTCCAAAGGAATGTCCTTCAACATAGTTTTATTCAAGATAATTGTTTTTCAAATTGTACTTTCCAAATAATTGTCTTTCAAACAAAATTCCTTTGATAAAATCTACCAGGATCCCGTTCCGTAGTTTCAATTCATCACACAATACAGATGATCTCCCGGAATACGTCCGTAGTCCCAAAATAATATGCAGTGTTGGGGGATCTTCCGAAATACGTCCGTAGTCCCAAAGTAAATATGCAGTGCTGGGGGATCTCCCGGAATACGTCCGTAGTCCCAAAGTAAATATGCAGTGCTGGGGGATCTCCCGGAATACGTCCGTAGTCCCAAAGTAAATATGCAGTACATAGGGGAGCTCCCAGAATACGTCCGTAGTCCCCAATTTAAATATGCAATATAGGGGGGATCTCCCAGAATACGTCCGTAGTCCCCAATTTAAATATGCAGTACAAGAGGGATCTCCCAGAATACGTCCGTAGTCCCCAATTTAAATATGCAGTACAAGGGAAATCTCTCAGAATACGTCTGTAGTCCCCAATTTAAATATGCAGTGCAACAACCAAAGACAACAAGTATAGCACGACAGAAAACTCGTACATCACCACATCAAATACAAAGCAACCAGGACAATGACGCAAGATACGACGAATAAATCAATACAAGAACTTCAATTCACAAACAAAAAGTAGAACATCGTTCACAAGGAATAATCACGGCACAAAATACTAAGTGCAAAAGGGAACAACTTGACCAGGGAAAAACAAGACAAGCAACAAATCCACAAATTCAAGTCAACAATAAGAAGACAACACAAGTCAAATAATTCCAAGTACGGACAAGTCGACTAAGATATAAGTTATCTATACCCCTTATGAGGTTGAGCAAATCATGAGGGATATTTAACAATTTAATTAATTATAGGTAGCTTATGAAAATATAGCATGACGATAGAGAGGTAAAACCTTTGGTTGAGTCAAATCAGAGTCAAGTAGGCGATAAGGGTAGATCCTAAAGCAATTAGTTCTAATCAAAGCATGTAGAGGTGAAACTAGCAGATAAGAACTCAAGCGTATCAAGATCAACTTCATACATGGTAAATATAAGGACCTAAGAATCCTAAAAGGTCAACTTTCTACAAATAAGTCTAAGCACACACTCGTCACCTCGCATACACAGACTAAAATTAACATAGAAGACTCAAATACTAAAGGGTAATTCCCTCACACAAGGTTAGACAAGATACTTACATCAACCGCTCAAATCAAACCTGAAATCACGTTCTTGCCACGCGTATCCGACTCCAAATGGCCCAAATCTAATCAAATCAATAGCATCATGTAAATAATACTACAAGCAACTAGTTCAACTAATAAATTCGAAGCTAAGACGCGAAATTAGGAAAATTGCCCCGAAAAGTCCTCTGGGCCCACGTCTCAGAATCCGCCAAAATTTATATCACAAAAATCCTCATCCTCCCACGAGTCTATGCATACCAAGAGCATCAAAATCTGACCTCAAATGCCCACTCAAATCATCAAAAGAAATTCTCAAATTTTGCTCCCATTTTTCCCAATTTCCACTCTCTTCAACTTAAATGATAAAAATTGAGACTAAGTCATGGAATTAACCCAAATATGATTGAAGAACACTTAC